>OX422140.1:185251579-185538591 GCA_949129095.1 Volucella bombylans | reverse complement strand
GTATATTGCAACTTTTAAGTGAAATATTTGAGATACCATCATCCCCACATGACCTTGAATTGCTGAGTGAGCATATAGTACTAAATACCTCTGAACCTGTAATTTCTTCAAAAAAGAAGCTGTTATTACAAATATTCTCTTCCACTAAGCTGTGTCTAGAGCAACTTCTACAGTTATCCGTGTCTTGATCAGCTAAAAGGTCTACCGATGAAAAAAAGAATTAAAAATGTTAGAAATTTGCACTGGATCATCGACAATAGTTCCATTGTTATCAAGTGTTATTGATTTAGAGGAATTGGGTGGATTACGACCAATTATTTTATTAATAAAATTCCATTCTTTTTTAGGGTCGCCTAGGGCACCCTGTATCTTTGAATGATAGTATCTATCTCGAGCCACTGTTATTTCTTTATTAACGATTTTATAGGTATTCTTGGCTCTTAGTTTAAGCCTTCGATTAAAGGGATGCTTGCGCGCTTTAGTCACTAACTTGTTTTTAAGTTTAATTCTCTTAAGTAAATTATTATTAATCCAAGGTTTTAATCTGTATTTAGATTTCTTGGGTATAAAAGTGTAAGAAAAATTCTTTACGTAGTATTAAAAAATCTTTAAAAATAAATCATAAGCCTTCGATGCATCACTTTCAGAGTAAATTTCACACCAGTTTTCAGATTTTAGTTCAATATTAACTAAGTAATAATTTGTCTTTGTAACACTAGCTGAACATGTATTCTTAATAGTCTTTGTGAGCATAATATCATTTAACCATATACCAGTCATACAATGATCAGTTATGCTTACATCGAAGTTGACACCAAAACTTTGATTTGTGGAGAGGTATATTGGATAGAAGGAGTAGTTAAGAGATCATTGATGAAGATTAAAAATAATGTCGGAGACAGCGCTTATTTTGTGTATATCAGACTTGAACCCATCCAAAAGAACTTGAATTAAACGTTCTCAAAGGTAATTTCTAATCCATTTAAGAAGAGAGTCGTCGATCCTAAATGCACGCATTTTCGACAAAAGAACCTGATGCCAAACATTGTCAAATGCCTTAGAAATGTCAGGTGCAAGTATCTTGCTTTCACCAACTTGACGTACACTTTGGTTCTAATACTCGGTGAGACATGTTTTCACGTTTTGAAATATTTCATGAGCTAACGGTGCGTTTTCAAGACCTTGCATAGAAGGCACGTTAATGCAATGGTTCTGTAGGAGGAGAGAGAAGAAGATTCACCGTTATTAGGGATGGACTATAAAGATTAGGATTGATGAAAAACTATACGCAGTGGTTTTGCCAGAGTAACTGGTGATATACAATCTGGACCAGAGAATTTGTAATTGTTAAGATATTTAAGTACTCTTGCTACTACACGAGTGCGAAAGTGGATTCGTCCCATTGAAGACTCGGCGCACTCAAGTGTAGGCGGGGAGAAAGCACAATCTGGAAGTGTTGAGCTGGCCGCAAAATGTGCAGCAAACATATTTGCCTTGTCCAAAGAGTTGACAGCTGTAAATGAGCGTTGGGATGGAGGATGAGGCAGAATTTCTAATGTTTTTGACGAATAACCACCAATTTTTACTATCTTTGGGACATTGTAGTATTTTTTGCCTCAGGTTTCGGTCGTATTGGAATTTCACACTCTTAAGAAATGCTTTGTAGTCATTCCTGGTTCGTTTGAACCTTTTTCGGTCTTCCTCTGACAGGTTGGGCTTGTAGGAGTGAAAAATTATTTCTTTAACCCTGACTGCCTCTTTACAGCTCGAGTTGTACCACGTCTTTTCTTTTGGTGTGAGACTTATCATCCGAAGAACAATAAAGGATCTCATTCCAAAGAGAGTAGTTTCTGTGATCATATCAGTAGCAGCTTCCACGTCGTTATTGAGGAAACATAATGACCAGTTAAAATTCCTAAAAAAGCTTTTAAGTCCGCTCCAATTGGTATTCTCATATTGCCATACTGTTCGTTTAGGGATATTTTTTCTAAAGGTGTGGTCAGTATATGAGAAATTAGCTATTAGCTATGACACAGTGGCCCTATGAGCCTAGAGGGGATAATACATAGACTCTGTACTTATCAAGGTGTGAGGCTAGAAAAATATCCAGGGTATTGGCGGTATGACTATCAACGTCAGGTATTCGTATGGGGTCATTTACAAGTTGGGTTAAGTTGTTTTTCCCAGCAAAGATCCCAATATACCGCCCTTCGGGTGTTGTCTATCCATAATGTGGAATCCACTCAGAATTATGTATATTTCAGTATGGGAATACAGGGATAAAATTTTTTGTATATATATATTTTTTGTATCAGACACCGCATCAGACTCAGTAGTGGAGAATTTGCTAACGAAGATGGAATTTTAACCACAGTAAATTCAATTCCGAATTGGAACAGGAACTACATTGTGGTGGAGTTTGGTAAGCTACATCACTACCTACGCACATAAATGGCGAGACCGCTAAATTTGCTAACCATTACAAAAAAAATACAAAAACTACAGACACCGACAATGCTAAGCAAGGACGTGAATTAGAAATTCATGGTTGGATTGTGGATGTTTTATGCGATTTTTTTGTACGAATAGCATTACACGTTATTCTTCCGTCTTATTCTACAATAGTTTAGTAAGTAGCTAGAAAAGTTTCAGATTAAAAAAGATATATTTTATACTCTTTTCTCAATTTTACTTTTGTGTAATTTTTTTCTTTTTTCGGTTATTCTATTATTATTTCCTTGTCATGAATTACTTGTTAAATAATTTTTCATTTTTCAATAATTATTATTATTATTAGTGGAAAAAGAATCACAATCTTGGCGATTTAGAGAACTTGCATTAGCACATGTTTCTCACATATTATACATTAGACTAGATGACTGTAGAATCAACTCAATATACTGACTCTAATAAATAAATAAAAGATTATATACCTTGTAATAACTATTGTACGAGTACAATACAAAAGTCTATTCCTGCTTAATATCGCACATAAGATCCTACCCAGCTTAAAGTGCGAACCTCCTAAGACATTCTGCATTGGTCGCCAAATACCAATTTCAATTTCACATTGAGGGAAATCAGGATAATATCTAATGGATTTCAAGTCGAATTGCCAACCCATTCGTGGACTTTAAGGGGCTTAATCGATATCACCCATTCAAAATGCATGTTTTGCGGATTCAACAGTCAAAGCGGGAGCGGACCGCGTAGTCGTACAATACTAACCAAACTGAAAACTACTGTCTAATGCACGTCGCGTTTCGACGATTGCGGGATTAGCCGAGCCAACAACTTGTCTGGTCGTGGGTGCAAAGGTTGAGACAAGAAGGAACAATAGTCAAGAGAACTCCTTGGGGGTAATCAACGTCGGCAGCAACGCCAGCACATTTTGCTCAAATTCGAAACGAAATTACAAATCTGCGATTGCGGCCTCTACTGGTATTAAAAAGAATTAGCGATGCACGTTATTGGAAAAAAAAAAATTAAAAGACCACCCACACAAGATGCGGATCTTACAGGATCTTACGAAGACAAAACAGTGAATGAATGAATGAATCGGAGAGTGCATTCAGACTTGGTTATATACTCTGCGAAGTATGGGCAATAATCGGAAAACTTGAATTAAAATCGTTCGCTATATAAACGATGAGAGGTGATCGGATAACTAGCCACTGGAGGGTGAACTTTCTTCTTCATTTTTATAAAAGGAAAGGCGATGCAAGAATGCCCAAATAACGCCTTTACTTCGGCTTCGCTTTGACATTTCAAGTTGAACTATAGGAATTCAATGCTTTCTATCACAATGTCGCTTTGAACATTGCAAAAGTTGGGACAGGCAGAACTTTTTCTTGCTTTTGACAGTCAACAAATTTGGAGACAAACAAACAAACAAAAACGTTTTGTACAATAGTTAGCAGAGCAGTTTTGAAAATATGAATTGATTAATTTTGAATGAAGACATGCTTTCAATTGAAACAAATTAAACACAGAAAATGTTTCAACTCCCAAAAAAATAATTGTAGAATAATTCCAGACTATTTCAGAAACGTCATTTTAAAGCGAATGCAAAGCGAATAAGCCGAAGCGCCATTGTGTTGTAGGCAGAAATTGCAACAACTACAGTCGCAGACTATATACGAGTAAATACACAGGATGATATATTTGTGGTACCTGTTGTTAAAATAAAATAAAAATGACAAGAACAGTCAAACCGATATTAGGTAATTCGTTTTAGAAACTTACAATTAAACGCTTAGCGATCAATTTCAGTGAGAGTGGCAGGGTTGCAACTTCAAAGCCAAAAATTAAGCCCCGTCCACGTCGTACATACTCGTAGTAATCAAAATATTGATCATGTAAAAGCCAATTTTAACCAAAGTGTAATAGATACTATTTACAAATCCTGGAACACAGGCAGCGGAGAGCACTAACGTCAATGTGTTTTTTTTTGTAGATGTTGTTGTTGTGTTGGTGGTGACCTAGTGACCTTATTATCCAATACAACGCCTTTGTATGTTGACAGCATATTTTTGCCCTCAATTAAGAATGAGTTCTGATTGCTGATCTGCTGATCTGCTCACATCACCACAAGATCAGAAAATGTGATCAGAGGATGAGAAGATCAAAAATCAGAAGAAGATCAGAAGATCACATTAATTAATTTTTGCATTTTCTTACATGCATATGATGCTGGATGTTTATGTTTTCTCTAGCCCGATGATGATCACACCAACACCTCATGATCGAATTCCCACGTGAAATTGCAAGTACTCGTAGCATAACACCCTGCACATGCACCCACATTCCGGAGAAGACACCTGAGTTAACAAACATGATTTTGCTGATTAAGTTACATTTAAGTTTATAGAAATTGTTAGCTTAGTCTTTTAGTGACCGTCAAACGGTAAAGTTGAATAAATAAATATTTTTTTTTAACCTAAAAGGACTCAAAATAATTTCATTAGTTTCGCAAATGAAGTGGTATTAGAGATCAAAGTTTCAAAATATTCTTATTTTGAAATGTTTCTTTAATTGTAACTCCGGTTCTATACTACCGATCGTAATGAAGCAAATCGCAGTTTTTAAGTTGAAAAATGGTTGTTGTTGTTGGTTATTGTTGGTTGTTGTCGTTGGTTGGCTGTTGTTGTTGTTGATTGTTGCTGTTGGTGGTTGTTATTTTTGTTGCATGTTACATTATTCATGCTACATCATACACGTTGCATGATACATGTTGCATTATACATGTTGCATTATACATGTTCAGCTGCAGTTACAGCTAAAGTTGCGTGCGGTTCGGTTGCAATTGCATTGCACTGGTTGTTTGTTGTTGCGTGCAGAGCGGTTGTTGTTGGTTGTTGTTGTTGGTTGTTTTTGTTGGTTGCTTTTGGTTGTTTTTGGTTATTAGTTGTTGGTTATTGCTGTTGCATGTTTCATGTTGCATTATACATGTTGCGCAATGCATGGTTGAGTACCATAATAATATAGATTGGGTTAGGACTGTAAGCTGCAGAATAGCCAGAAGCCCTTTCAATTTTCTGGAAAATCAGAAAGATAGTAGGAATCATCAACGTTCAAAACACATTTGGTATCCTAGATCACTCACAAAGCGTAATCAAACTCCAATTATAATTATTTACTTAATCGTATGTATTTATTCATTTTTACAGTAAAATTACTGTCTCCTATAATTTTATATGCATTAGTTGCTAAATTATTATATTAATAATTATAACTTATTATAAAATACATGCATATAGTACTCGTACGTACTGTGATATATTTACGTGATTGAAAGTTTTAAAGTCGATTTTTCTTCGAATATCCTATTGTTTTTCTTCTTCAGGACATGCTTCAAGTCCCCAGAAACTATAGCACTTATGTGTCGAATATTCTCCTTAAGGGCTGCGATTGTCTGAGGCTTGTTGGCCTAAGCCCGCGACTTCAAGTAGCCACAACGAAAGAAGTCTGAGATGCTTAAATTGGGCGATCTCCCTGGCCATGCCAAATCAGGGAGATTATGAGACCAGGAAACGCTTCCTTCACAATATTCATTGTGGCTCGTACAGTGTGTGCGGTTGTACCGTCTTGTTGAAACCACATGTTCACCAAGCTCCGCTCATCCAATTGCGGCAGTAAGAAGTCATTTATCATGACCCTGTAGCGTTCGCCAGTAACTGTGACCGTATTGCCGATGGCGTCCTCAAAAAAATACGACCCAATCACTTCTTCCGCGTGGACGCCGCACCACATAGTAGCTTTGAGTGGAAGTAATGACTCTTCGTGCATCACACGCGGTTTTTCAGTGCCCTAGAAACGACGTAACCGCTTAAGTGGAAATGCGCATCGTCGCTCATGTTGATTTTCAACACAAAATCGCCCTCTTCGTTGTTGAGATTGAGGATGGCTTTACAGTAATTCACACGCAACTGACAGTCAGGAGACATTAACTGATGCACTGTTTGCACTTTGTACCGGAACATGTGTAGGTCTTTCACTAAAATTTGCTGTAGGGTCCGTCTGGTGATGCCCAATTGCGTGGCCTATCGTCTGGTTGATTTTTCTTCGTTCTCAGCGACATCGGGAGACACAGCAGACACAGCGAAAGAATTCATCTGTTGAATAAGCACACGGTGAGTTTAACTTCAAATCCGTGCAATGGTTAGAACCTTTGGCTTATACACAGCAAGAGCAGACCACATTCGTTGATTAGATTTAGCCTCTAGGATGCGCGAGTATCTTAAGAGGCTTCTGAAGAAGCTACAAGAAAAAATCTAAAAAAAAACGGGAGCTATTGTGAGGCACCCCTGCCCCCTCCGAGAGGAGAATGGTGACTTCTAGTAGCTACCTCTTTAGTTTTATATCACTATATGGGTTTTTTTTAATCAGATAAACCACCAGATTTCCAGAACCTTTTCTACTATAAGAGCATAATGAACCAACTGCTACAGTAAAAATTTACCTTTCGTCATAAACATTCGTCGATCTACCTACCCCGACTATACAACACGACGTAGGCGACCAACTAATAGATTACAGTAATAGCTGTAGAACTAAATATTTCATGATCGCTCCAATTAATATGTGAGGGCATGGATGAATGATGGCGGTCCAGAAGCTAGCGTACTGGCTTCTTTACTATGTTACGAGCACTTACTCATGTTGGAGAGGGTAATTGTGATGAAAACGATGCTATCCTCACTCTTCATCTGGCTTAATAATTATCTATCCATTTGTCATCTGCATTTTCCTACTCAACTTGGCCTGAACAGCGTTCAGAGAATTCGCAAATTTAAGTTGTCATTATTCTTTAAAGCCTCGATGTTTCATCATGAGGCATTAGGTTCTGTTGTTAGAGAAATTTTCATCCGAAGCCTAGATACCTGCCTGTTTACCCCCAAAATTCGTTTTCACCAAGTTGCACTCCGTGTAGAAAATTTTATACTCATCCCTTTGCTGGAATCTCGATAGCCAATAATTGCTATCGACAGACTTGAGAGCACTTGTGCCCGACAGTACCTACGACTACCTACTTTTGGGAAGAAGCATCCTCGTACGAATATGTTCCTTGTATACCTGCGTTTGATTATATAAACCTACTGAAAGGAAACAAAAGCGGAATTTAGCGCAACAATGGTGACAAGCACCTAAAATTGTGTTCTCACTCTTTTCCAAACGCTTACAGTGCCACTCTTATTCGTACGATTTGACGACGTATGGGAGAAGGTGGACGTACTGTGAAAGAATCCTTGTTTTCGAGATGTGGAGGAGTATGAAGAAGGCACGGAGATACCTTACGACAACAAAAGTCTGTCACATGGATTAGGAACCAAACGATCCCTAAAACGATTTGACTTAGCGCAGAAAGGTATTCAAGTGGTGTAGGCATACCCTTCTTACTTCGTGCTCGTTTTCGTACTTTGCCACTGTACTTGTATACAATTCGTAAAAGGATTTCAACCGTACTCACATTCAATTGCTGAAGTGTTGCTTTTGTTGTTGCAAGTGACATGGTCCTTGGCAGTCGAATCGTTCCTTGGTTGTACGAGCATTACCCTCGTAATAGGCAATGTTTTGCTTTTCGATTTTGTCTGCTATATTGTCTACCATTATTTGAGCCAAATTTTATAGGGTGGAGACGGAGGTGGAGGTTTTAGGAATGTGGTCCTATTGCAAGGGATTTAAATGATTTTTCGCTTTTAAAAGCTAAGAGCTAAGGCACGTTATTCGAACATATTATACATAACTTTATATCTATAATATAGTCCTGATTTTCCAGGACTACTACTATGTTTCAGGAAAATGATTATCTATAGAAACCAATTTTGTTTTATTTAAAGACGATCATTCAAATCAAAGAATGTTTGCATTCAAACTGAGAGCTCTGATCTTAAAAACGTAACCGTCAGGTGGATAGGTTCTACAGAGGAAATCTTCGAAAAACTTTGTAATTTAAATTTTTTTTAAAAACTCAGTTTCCTATATGAAGTCACCAAAGCCAACTCGTGTTTTCATCGGTGTCAGAAAATGTAGGGAAACGTAGGATATGTTGATACGCCTCCATACCCAGAGATATGAACTCAAAATGGCAAGTGAGAAAATCTATTTCTACAAGGAGAGTAAGGCTTGAATAAAGCTTCTTTCGAAGCCATTAGTTTTTGAGAAGACATTAGAATCAACAGATTTAATATTAATAGGCGACTTTAATGCAAGAATCGGGATGTCGCAAAATTATTTTTCTAGTGATTTTATGTCATCATATTTAGAAGTAACTCGCAATTCAAAGAATGAGATCAGCGATAATAAAGGTGCCAGAACAGTTAAACTAGTAGATGCCTTTGATAGCTAAATATTTAATGGGAGCTGTGAAGGGCATCGTCATGGCGAATATATTCTTCTCCGTGGAACAGCGTGCTCAGTCATTGACTATTGTTATCTGTCTGGATTTTGGATTTGGAGTTTAGAGTAGCTGTTTCTCCGAAATTCTCCGACCACATACCTCTTGAGGTTGCTTTCAATTGGTCTCCTTAGAGCCCACACGTTTTTAAATTCTGCTCCGTGACAATTTTTTACTTTAACTCTCATTTGACTCTCTAACTCTCGTTTGACTCTCGAACTCTCGTTTGACTCTTTTCAGTACGAAGCACATAAATCCAAAACACAATTTCGTGCCATAATGCTTTTTCTTACCAGTGCCAACACTTAATTTTGCACCATTGTCATCAATTTCAGTGTTTAACCCAATTTAATATTTTCTGCGGGTCAAATAACTGCACAGTCATATATATAAATGCATCTGAAATGATTGCATTCAAAGGAATATGCGAAAAGTAGTTTCATTCCATATTCATTGGACTGAGTCGGAATACCAGAATGTGTCTGCAGGAGTACAACAACAGCTTCTGGTACTTCTCTGATGAATGCAAAAGCATATCACTCTGATGAAGTGCAATAATCAGCAACTTATCTCTGTAGCTGACTCTATCGCCTAACTAAGATCTGAAATTCGGCATAGCTACGAAAACCAAAAGTCAGTTTTAATCACTCTACATAGTGTAACATTGGACAGAGTTCGTAGTGAATTAAAATCATTCGCGCACGGTACAAGTGCACAGCACAATAAAATTAATGAACTGATGATAGACAATAATTCTGCCAGTTCAAGTGGTAGTGTATTGGTTTCCCAATCGGACAGTTCGAGGTTCAAAACTAGCCGTGCCCGGAAAACATTATTTTTTTCAGGCAACTAAAACATCGTGATGTGAATGGTTGCCTAAAATACAGCAAGTCAATTTACACTAATAATTTATTGTCCCTATTAAATGTTGGATGCCATCCATGGAGCGAAATAACCACTGAATCCAAACAAATTTCTATAACTTTCTCTATCCCATTTTAGAAAAAACTTAACATTCTTAGTATTCAAGTGTTTAAAATGACTAATATAAACCAAAGCATATCACACGCGCAAAATAATGTTTTATTAGACGTTAGAAAGATCGAACAGACTCTCTTTGACCATTTCGCGTTATTTAAATCCGTGGACAAAAGTGCTAAGAATTAGATTATCGCGAAAAAATAATTCAATTGAATATACCAAAATGATCAAAACGATCCCGGGATAACCACCGTGTGGCGCTCCCATTGTACCGATTTGAATTCTGTTAGTTTTGTTAAGTTCGCCAATCTCTTGTTGACATTCCCTCTAAATCTTAAAATCATAACTTGACATTTGCAAAAGTTACGTAGCCAAGGGTACATCTAACTATGTGCGTGTTGGCGATTTTTTCCAATTTTAGAAATGGATTTAAATTTGCAACAACGAACTTGTATTAAATTTTGCGTAAA
The DNA here is from genome assembly GCA_949129095.1 of Volucella bombylans. Taxonomy (NCBI): domain Eukaryota; kingdom Metazoa; phylum Arthropoda; class Insecta; order Diptera; family Syrphidae; genus Volucella; species Volucella bombylans. The sequence goes on along the minus strand of OX422140.1, from coordinate 185,528,244 downwards.
AAACGGATTCAATGGTGCGCGAACGTTGGAAATGTCAGAAAAGTGTTTCGGAAACGATTCTCTAAAGAAAACGGTCTTTTGCTAGTGGCACGAGCGGTTCAAAAGTCGTCGTGAGTCAATCGAAGATGATGAACTGCCACTGCGACGATCGACATCGAAAACCGATGAAAACATTGATGGAGTAAAAGAAATGTTTGTTAATAACCGCAAATTAACCATCAAAGAGATAGCGCAGGACTTGAACATTGCCTATGGATCCGTCCAAGACATTTTGGTTAATGATTTGGGTTTCCGTCGTGTAGCAGCAAAGTTGGTGCCAAAAGACCGCAATTTCATGCAAAAAAGAGACCGTGTTGACGTCGCAAAAGAGCTGATTTGCGAGGCTGAATGGCGTTCACTAAATGAGCCGAGACTAAAAAAACCGCATCGTTTTCCGTCAAAAAAGAAGGCAATGCTCATGGTTTTCATGGATTACAACGGTGTAGTGCATCATGAATTTTTGCCAGAAGGCCAGACAGTAAGCAAAGAGTATTATTTGGGCGTTATGAGACGTTTGCGTGAAGCAATTCGCCGAAAGAGACCTTGTGGCCAGAAAACTCGTGGATTTTGCACCATAAAAACGCACCGTCAAATGCAACAAATACCATCTAACAGCCACCGAATTCACCAGATTCGGCTCCCTGTGACTTCTTTCTGTTCAATCTAGTTAAAAAACCACTACGGGGAACGCGTTTCAGCAGCCGAGAGGAAGTAATGGAAAAATCGCAGGAAGCCCTGATGGACATACCGAAAACCGAATATAAAAAAATGTTTCGAGGATTGGATCAAGCGCTGGCATAAATGTGCTGCAGTCGATGGGGATTACTTTGAAGGGGACAATATAGATTTAGATGAATATATAGGGTTTTCCAATAAGGACTTGACAACTTTATTTTTAAATAAAACGCAAACCATTTGTGATATTTCAAAAATTTATTATCGGTTTGAAGTACAATCAAAACATTTATGAATGGAACTCGACTTCGTTCATATGGCCACCGCGGGTACGTTTGCAGCGGTCGATTCGTTGGACCCAATTTTCAACGGCTTGGCCACACATTTTTGCCGAAACGGCCGCTATTTCGCGTTCAATGTTGGCTCTGAGCTCTTCCAACGTCGTCGGCGTGTTGGCATAAACCAATGACTTAACGTATCCCAACAGAAAATAGTCGAGCGGCGTTAAATCGCACGAACGAGGCGGCCAATCGACTGGCCCATTTCTTGAGATAACATGCTCACCATACTTACTCTTCAATAAATCGATTGTAGCGTGTGTTGTGTGGCTTGTGGCATCATCCTGTTGAAACCACATGTCGTCCAAGTCGATATCTTCCAATTCGGACCAAAAATAATCGGTGATCATGACACAATAACGCTGACCATTCACAGTAAAGTGACGATCGTTATCGTCGACGAAAAAATATGACCCAATAACGCCGCCGGCATGCAAACCGCACCAAACAGTTATATTTTTGTGGATGAAGTGGTGATTCATGAAGCACATGTGGATTTTCACCCGACCAATAACGCATATTTTGCTTATTGACGAACCCATTGAGCCAAAAATGAGCTTCGTCACTGAATATGATTTTGCGATGAAATTCATCATCTTGACGCATTTTCTCCAGAACCCAATCGGAGAACGTACGTCGCTTCAAATGGTCCATCGGCTTCAATTCTTGAGTCAGCTTGATCTTGTATGGGTGTAAACCAAGATCCTTACGCAAAATACGCCATGAACACGGTGGAATGACTGATTTGAATCGTTTGCTACGAACGCCTGAACGGCAGCGATATTTTCGACACTTCGACCAACCCGTTGTCTCACTGACAAATTTTTGCATTAAACTTGTTATTGTCTGTCTACTAGGACGAGAATTACGACCGAAAATTTGTGTTAACGCTCTTAAATTTGCAGTCACCGACTCCAAATTTCGGTAGAAAATTTGTATAATTTGCAGACGTTGTTCGTTCGTGTACTTTACCATGATGAAAATGTTGAGTTTACTGAATAAATTGACAGTGACAGTTTGGTGATTAGTGAAAGAGTGCGTTCAAAAATTAAATTCAAAGTTGTCTTGTATTTTTAATTTTCTGAATAAATTGTTTGATCAAGATGGTACGTCATTAAAAGACGACACTGCAGCCGCAAGCATAATCGAAGAGCTAAAATAATCCTTAAGTAATCTTTTGCGACCCCACACTGCCAATTCACAATACCTCAATACTGGATGAAATTCTCATCGAAAGTATTGCTCCAAACCTCACTGATCTTGAAAGAACGAAAAACACGACTACTTTAAGATCTTGCCCGCCAGCCAACATCGGGGACACTAACCAACAAATTTCTTTTCCAAATCTTCTCACGACCAAAGAAATTGACATAAAATCCATTTTTCATCTCGGGCACTAGTGGACACCGACCGAATGGAATAACAGGCTTATAAACTTAATAAAGCGAATATGAAAATACAGGACTCGTCACTCTCCATTTTGAAGTACTCCCCCAGAAACAGTAATGTTACTTGGGTAAGCAAATATTTTGAGAACCGTTTATAGCGAGAACATAAGTTCCAGATGCTTTAAAGTTTATATCCCTTGTAAATTTGAGTGGCTATTTGCTAACGGGGCTGTCTTGAATCTCGACGGGATCAAATTGTTCAAATGGGACGAAATAAACAGGAAAACACCAGTGAAGTGTTGAAAAATTGTAAAATAAAATCCTAAAATGAAGTTTATTACTAAAACTAAATCGAAATCAAATTCTTCCTCTCTAAATTCCAATCACGACTCGAATAATTGTTTCAAAACTGGACTGTTCCCCAATTTTTCTCCTAAATTTCTTGAAAATTTAACCATTACCCTAACGAACATTGAAATTATAAATCCATCCAATTTACCCACCACTTCCAAATCAGCTTCTATCTCAGCTATGCCCAAGCGCAAACGAGTTTAATTTAACCTTAAACGCTCTTCTAGCCCATTACTTTCAGATGCCCTTCTATCCGCTAAACGGACAAACTATGTTCACTTCCGTGAAAAACCCCACATCTATCGTAACCCCCACCCAAACATCTTCTCCTAAATACTCAAATTTTATACGTTTCCATATTCTCAACCCCAGTTCATCTTCACCATCACCCTCTTTCAATTCAACCAACGAGTCTCCTAGTTTTTTTGATCCTCTGCTTCATTCAATATCATAACTGACAAAACAACTTACAGACAACGATGTTGATCAGTCGTTCGCAGATCTCCGAGGAGAATAGGTGTGTCTTGGCTTTTCGTAAAGTGAAAGAGTAAAAAAGTTTTTCTTCGTAAAAATAATTGGTCGCAGTTTTCTGAGTTGACTCGGTAGCCATACAGTTAGCGGCGTCGGTTATCTAATCGTAGGACGCGAGTTCGATCCCGGACCAAACTTTGAACTTTTTTTTTTTCTTTTTTTCTTTCTTTTCCTCAAATTGTGAAAAAAAAATATAGTGCTTCACTACAAAAACAATAAAATCACGTGATGGATGGTGGAGAGCGTTCCGCTCTTCCCATAACGGGAGTAAAAGGCAACATTATTGTTGGCGGTGCCGTGGCGAAAGCCATCAAAAGGAGGAAGAGGTTAAAAACCCCTCCTAATTTAACAAAAAAAAAATAAATGCAGTTTTAAGAGCTGATGAAGATGAAGATGAGGTCCAGTATGAGGGGGGTAATAATACCTTTTCCTCTCTAGCGACATCTGAGTCGGAAAACGAGGATGAGCTAATAAATGATATTAATAGCAGCATACAAAAGCTGGAGGAAAAAGTGCTTGCTATTAAACAAAGGCAAACTGCACGCAGGCAGAGGGAGCAATTACAACTGGAGAGCTCCCAAAAACAAGAGCAGAACCAAAAACTGCAGCAACAACAAAACCAGCAGCAGCAGAAACAACAAATGCAGCAAACAAAACGGCAGCAGCAGAAACAATCAATGCAGCATACAAAACAGCATCAGCAGAAACAGCAACAGCCTCAAAAACAACAACAGCTGAAAAAACAGCAGCAGCAGCAACAACAACAGCAGCAGCAACAACAACAGCAGCAACACCAACAACAGCAACTGCAGCAGAACAAGGAGAAGGAGAAGGTGCCTCCCATTAACACCTATAAATTAGAGGTGAATGCAACCAAGGACCTGTGTAGACTGGTCATTGGTAATAACTTTAATATTAACCGATTGGGGAACGATCGCCATGCCATCCACTGTAATACAGTGGAGGGCTACGCGAAAGTGAAAGAGATTCTAAAGGAAACGACGACGGAGCACTACTCATACACACCGAAGTGTGAAAAGCGGCAATCGATGCTGCTGAAGGGGTTGGAACCGTCTTCTGATCCTGAGGTGATCCTAGCACTGCTCAAAGAGAAGGAGTGCGAAGGACTCAAGTTTGTGGGGGTAAAGCCATTTACCACAGCCAGAGCTAGGCGGGAGAAACGGAGTCTGCCGTTCTTCTTGGTGCAGCTCAGTCCCGAAAGCCGTCTGGATAGTCTAAGGGGTATCAATGTCCTAGACTACCAGGTGGTTCGCTGCCAGAGGTTCGGGCACGCCGCGTCGAACTGCCAAATGCAGCCTCGATGCGTGAAGTGCGCTAAGAACCACAGTTCCGAGGAGTGTGCTCTGGGTGTTGACGGAGCATCCGATAGGTCGCAGCTCTCGTGCGTGTTATGTGGAAACGTGGGACACACCGCAAACTATCGGGGTTGTCCTAAGTTCGCTGACATTAAGAAAGCAAAACTGGCTCGGCAGCAGAAGGTGGAGGTCAAACGTTCACCTGTGAGGTTTCAAACACCAGCCGTCACGCCCCAAATTTCCTACGCCCAAATGGCGTCAGGTAGGGGGGCTACGGTACAGCACGCGACTGTTGCTTCTCCGGCGCCAACGCCGAGAACAACGGAAGCTGCACCTAACATGCTGGCCATCTTGCTCGCAATCCAAGGGCAGATGGCTCAGCTGCAGCAGCAAGTACAAGAACAGGCCAAGCGGGTGGACCAGATCTACGCGCTGCTGCCGGGCCTAACGCAATACATGTCGTAATGGGTACGCACATGGTGGAGCAAACTTTGAAGATCCTTGCGGTGAATGTTAATTCACTGATTAGGATCGAACGAAGAGCCGCGATGTTTAAATTGCTACAAGACCAAACTCCTGATGTGCTTTTCGCTAACGAAACCAAGCTAACCGATAAGCACAAACTGGAGTACAATAATTATATTGTTAGAAAAAAAAATCGGCCCAGATCCAAACGTGGAGGCGGTGTCGCGATCTTCATTAACGAAGGTATAAAATTTCACAGAGTGTACAAATGAGTGTTGCGCAGGTTCCGGGTGTTGGAGGCAGTCGTCATTTACATACCGCTCCGCAGTGGAAAGCGGTTGTACTTGGCCTCTGTTTATGCACCTGAAGCTTCACAATCCACTCTATTCATTACAGAGCTCGACACACTTTTTCGACTTCTGAGGCTGGAATCGGGGGAGAATTATTTTATAATCGGCGGGGATTTCAACGCTAGATACAGAGATTGGTGAAATAATTTGCCAAATACTAGAGGGAACTTACTACTTGATTGGTGGGGTCAGCACGATGTCATGTACAGACTCGGCCTTAAAGCGACGGATAACCTGTCGTTTCCCAGATGCAGGTCTTATTTGGATCTACTGCTGTACGACGAACGTATACGACTGACAGGTACGAATTTACAAACATTAAACTGTCTGCGCACATTCGTATATGACAACGACCATTGCGGTTTTAGCACCGAAATTACAGTTCCCAACGAAATTGCGGAATTGTAGGAGTTTGTCCAAAGATATTCTTTCCACTACAGTAAGGCTCGATGGACACGCTTCTCCACAACCTTGACAAGGGCGCTCTCCTCGAACACGCTCCACCCACCGTCCAATAGGAATTTGTCAAACGAGGAGATCGACAATTACCTAAAACAAATGGACGAGACAATTAAACAAACTATGGACACTACAACACCGCGGTATCGACGAACGACTAACGAAGACCTGTTCCGCAATCCTACTATTGACGCACTGCAACGACAGAAAAGTAGACTTCTGACAAGACTCAAAAACTTGTACAGACAGTTAACTGACCGACAAGACCCAGAGATTAGGACACTGAAGTCGTCGATTAAAAATATTCAAACGCTAATAAAAGAGAATTACAGAATTTCTGTATGTTTGTATTGGAACAACAAGGTTCGGGCTGTAAACACCAGCAACCCGAATATGTTTCCGCAAATAAATAAACTATTTCGGAGAAAAAATCAAAACGACCTTCAGTGTCTTAAAATAGCCCGGACAACAGTCACCGAACGGTTACTGACTATTGTCAAATGAAGCCGCTGATGATGACGACTTTTTTGTGATCGAGGATCCACAGGAGAAGGTTGAGGCTATAGGGGCGACTTTCCAGGAAGTATACAAGGCCAATTACGACCTGGACAATCGCGTCTTGGTGCACGACTTCTGCATTCGAATTGAAATGGGGAACTGGCGATCCGAGGGCTCTGGTTTCACCCGGTTTAGCGACGAAAGTATGGCCAATAATGTCATTGCCAGAGAGGGTGACCTACCCCCATTCATTTCGAGGGAAGAACTCCATGAGATCTTCGACACAATCAGGGCTAAGAAATCAGTGGGGACCGATAGTATTCCGAATATCGTGCTTCGACATCTTCCTCTAGAAGCGGTGGACATCTACACCACCCTGTTTAATAATGCAATGCACATTATCCAGCGCATTGGAAAACGGCGGTGGTTCAACCTATCCCCAAAAAGGGGAAGGATATATCCAATCCGGCGAATCTCCGGTCGATAAGTCTAATTCCGAATATCAGAAAGGTTTTTGAAAAAGTAATCAATAGAGCTCTGTCTAGGTGGGTTGAGGACAAACATATAGTTCCGGATAATCAATTCAGTTTTAAGGCGGGACATGATATCTCACATGCCGCGTCTAAACTGGTGTCCGATATCCAATGGAACAAAGGCAAAAAACAATGTACTGGTGCATGCCTTGTTGACTTGGAGAAAGCCTTCGACACCGTATGGTTAGAAGGTCTTTTCTATAAGCTGACTAGGCTGGGGATCAGCAAATCTCTCTTGTACATTCTTTATAATATGCTACACAACAGACAGTTCATCGTGAAAAATGGTGATGTGACTTCTGTTGGAATATTTCAAATTAAAAATGGTCTTCAGCAAGGCGTGGTCAATTCGCCGATCCTATTCAACATTTTTACAAGCGACTTGATAGGTTCATTTCCCCATACTATTGCGTACGCAGACGATTTGATAGCGTACAGAACAGGTCAAAAAATCGAGGTCATTAATACTCTCTTACAGCGTGACTTCGATAAGATAAGACGATTTTGCGATGACTGGAAGTTGAAAATCAACTTTCAGAAGTCGGAAACCATTCTCTTTAGGATGCCGTTGTCTGGAGTCTCTAGGGATACCAGAAAAAATTGGCAAAAGTTCTCTATCATTGGACAACACGGCCAGCCTCTTGCCTGTCGAAATGTAGTCAGATACCTTGGGATCTGGCTAGATCAGTTTCTGTATTTTTGCAAAAATGTAGATGCTGCTCTGGCCAGAGCTAAAGGTGCTTTTTCCCTTACAAAGAGACTGTTTTAAAGCAGCCAACTCGATGTGAGGGTAAAGGTAATCTGCTACATGGCCCTTATCAGGCCAAGGCTGGTATTTGGTTGTCCCGTGTGGTTCAATGTACGAGCAAGCTTAATGGAAAAGATTCGGGTGTTTGAGAGGGCTTGCCTTAGGGCTTGTCTTCGCTTGTACAGAACACCAGAGTCGGAGTACAAGAAATTTTATCCTAATGAGGTCCTTTACAATAGGGCGAACTTAATAAGAGTGGACAACTTCGTAGTTAAGCTGACTCGAAGGCACATTGCAAGAGCAATGACCTCGACGAATAACCTGATATCTGGGGCTTACTACCCCAATTACCTTTACCACGAGAATGTGCGCTCTGACGGCTTCGTTCCACCGGAAGCATTCCTCTACCTTGATCAGGTATGGTTGATCCAGGATAGATCAGCGGTTCCGTTAGTCTTCTATGTCGCTCGGACAGCTGGGGACAGGCGACTCAACTACAACAGAGACGTCAAACACGGCAGTGCGGATCGCCTCGGGTTCAGTAGGGCGGTGGGGAATCGCGATAAGAGGGATGTCGTTCGGCAGCACCAGCATTTCTGGTGGTTGAATGATGGAGAAGATGTTCCGTCGTCATTTCCGTCAATTACGGACCAGCCTCAATAATGAGGCAGAGCTGACCCAACTATTTGCTCTATAAATAGCGATGGCCAGCTTGCATAGGTTTAGGTTAGCATTTAAGAAACATATACATATATTGATATATACAATGGTATATACTAATATATGTATATTATTGTGTATATTGTCTATTGTGTGTATGTTGTATTGTGTATGTAGGTTAGGTAGACTAATGTTTATTTTAAGTTAGATATTAAGTTTTATAGAAAATAAAAAACAAAATGTCCATATGCAAAGTTTTTTGTTAACGATTTTTGTTTCTTAGCCTTAAGTATACAGTATAAATAATTCTAAATGAAATGTTAATAAAGTCGAAAGGCATACATAGATATAAGAATTTAAAGTAGCTTAGAGTGCCTGTGTGGGGCCACAGGCCACAATTTATTATGTTATTGATGGTGTTGATTGGTTTAAGGCTGAAATCATCGAATCATCATTGTGTGTTGTATCGTACACAATTCTTGCCATCAAATGGGTTGAAGTTGAATGAAAGACTAAACGGCTAATTAATTAGAAAAACTATCATATTATAGTTGAACAGACAACTAACGACAATTTTTTTTATTCGCAGATGAGGATTAACAACTTTATTAGAGAACTGGAAATGACACTTAAAGTTGAGTGTGAGTAAACTTAATTGTTGGTTCTTGCGAGTGGCCGATCACTTTTCACTTCCAAGGTAATCCAAATTGTTAAAGATTCTTCTACTTTTGTGGCTTGACAGTTATCGGATTGGGAATGAAGATAAACTTTCTAGGAAAAAAATGTTTTACATAATAATTACCACAAAATTTTAATGACCTTCACACTTTATCACTTTTTTTTAACATGGCCGGGTCAACGCCCGACGAGTTTATTGAGTTTAATGTAAACTGGTTTTAAACTAAAACTAAAATTAAAGGACAGGAAGATCAAGATCGGGAGAGGTGGCATTTTTGAGGGTAGTTCTGCTGCAATGGAAATTCAACACACGGGACGGTTCCATTAGCTGATGGTTCATTAAAACCATATGCCATTCGGTGGTTATTTGGAGGGAAAAGAGGAGCAGACTTTAAATTTCTGGCGTTGGTATGTACCTACATATACTATAAAAAAATCTGATCCAGCAATGAGGAACAGTCGATGGTGCTGGTTAAGAGTTGGTGTATAAAGAGAATATTCGTGGATTCCCAACGTTTTTACAGACATATGTAGTAGTTTCCGCAATTTGGGTCATCATCACTACTTAAGGTCAGCCCATGGGAGCCTGCGCAGAGCGAATCGTAGAAATCTGCGTTGCACAGCTTCGATACGTAGAATATGGTTTTTATAGTAAGGGGATCGTACTTGACCAGCATACACGAGAAGTGGCCTAACAAAGGCGATGTACAGGGATTTTGTGACGTTAGAGTCAAAGATCTCTTTGGACCATCGTTTACCAAAGCCAAGCTCGGAGTTAGCTCGGCTTATTATAGAATCAATGTGGGTGTGGAAATTGAATTCAGTATCACAGATTTTTTTTTGCGTATAGCTAGGTAAAAATCGTTGAAAGACATCGCTTTCGAGCTTTGCGATAGTGTTGGACTTGAATCACCCACTAAAAACACAAAGGGAAGGCATGATGTTATCATCCTTCCAGCAATCGCACCTAGTCGTCAGACTAATCAGCAATTTTGTTCTAATATGTACTTATGTACTGTTTTAAGGAACTAACTTTGGTTTGTTACATTTTGTTTTTTAATTCATTATCACTTTGTTAGTGTGATTATGTTGTCACATATATATTTATTTTCATTTTACCTAGTTAACTAGTCCAAAAGGTTTTACTCTACGTAACTAAATTGTTATTACTATGTAGTTGGAAAACTTCTAAATTAGCATGGTTGCGAAGCCTAACTTCATGTCTTCTTGCGAACTTCCGAATCTCGTCCTCTACCATTTCAGTTTTTAGATCCCTATGTAGATCAGCGTTACGTATGTACCACGGTGCATTAACAATATTGCGTAATACTTTCTTTTGAAAGCATTCTATGCTTTGAAGATTTGTCTTACTCGTGCACCCCCATAACTGCAGGCCATATGTCCATATTGGTTTTAATATTTGATGGTAGAGAAGCAGTTTATTGTAAATTAAGAGGCATGAATACCTCCCTATGAGCCAATACATTTTATTATATCGTATATTTCGTTCATAACGTTTTTTCTTGACGTGAGTTTTCCAGCGAATCTTTGCGTCCAACGTCAAGCATAAGTATTTAGCTGAGTTCGAATGCAGAACTACTCTATTATTTATGTACACAGCTATGTGTTGTACGCTTTTATTTATAAATTTAACATGAACCGACTTCAGTTCATTTAATTTTATTTGCCATTTTATTTGTCTCCTTTGCAGTTTTTCTGTAACTTCCTGTACGGTTTTTCCTACTACAAGTACAGCAGTATCGTCCGCAAAAGTGGCAGCAGTTGTTTCGTCATTTTGTGGTAGTTCGTTCGTGTATAGGAGGAATAATACGGGTCCCAACACACTACCCTGCGGCACTACAGCTTTGTTGTGTTTCAATGCGGAGTACTCATCTTCTTGGTTAATTCTAAATAATCGTTTCATTACCAGTATATACGACTCTAGTAATTCATAGTACTACTCGTATTTTGGAAGATATTTTTGTAGCTTACGGACTAATCCTTTGTGCCAGACTTTATCAAAAGCCTGTGTTGCTTCAAGGAAGATCGTAGAGCATATTTGTTTTTCTTCTAAAGCTTTTTCTACCGTATCAGTTATTCTGTGGATCTATAGTTGAGTATTTATTTCTGAATCCAAACTGATGGTTCGCGATCAGTGTCTTTTCTTCTAGAATCGGATGGAGTCGTTTTAGAAGGATTTTTTCGAATAGCTTAGACAGGATTGGCAGCAATGATATCGGCCGATATGACGTTACGTTAGGTACCATAATAACTTCCGCGACTTTCACATACGTGGAACATACCTTAGTCTGAACGCTGCATTTGTTATCTGTGCTATTTTTTCATACCTTTTTTAGGCAGTTTTTTCAGGCTTTCACCCGTTATTAGATCAAATCCCGGGGCTTTTTTCGTGTTCATTTTTTCTTTTATTTCTTTAGCTTTTCGCTAGAGGTTACTGCTGGAATCGATCTCTCGTCTTCCCACATTTCTCCCATTTGTTGGGAAATATCATCATCGCCGTATGGCTTAAACACGTTTTCAAGATATTCCGCAAATAGATCCTTCTTCTTCTTTTCCTCTTACTAGCTCTTACCTCGCTACACGAACTTATGCATAACGAGTTTTCCATTTTTACTGCATCGCTACCTCTCCGCTTATGGGGTTGGCTAATGTCGCAGATCGCAGAACGCGTCTGCATACTGCTCGGTCCTGTATAGCTTCGGCGGTTAGCCCCAGGCGTTGTGCATTTGTCATCTGAGCAATCCAGGAATTCTTTTTCCTACCTAGTTTTCTTTTAGTAGGAGCGACCGTAGTTGATATTGCCTTCTTAACGGGATTTTCCGGAGATCTTCTTTGAACGTGGCAATACCAGCTAATTCTATCCAACTCAAGTTGTTCGATTACCGAATTCTTTATGTGAAGTCTACACATGTGCTCTAATGTCCGTAGATCTAATGCAGTCGCGTTTCGTAACTCCAGTTGACATCCTTAACATTTTCATCTCTGCTGCCGTCATTTTATTTTTAAACGCTTCGTATATTGTCCAGCACTGCGAACCATATGTAAGAGCTGGTCGAACCATCGTTGTGTAAAGTTTTCCCTTCAATTTAAGTGGAAATTTTCGGTCACAGAAGATTCCCGAATTTTTTCGCCATTTCATCCACCCCTCACTTACTCTGTGCCTTACGTCGTCGTCACATTTCGCTTCTACGTTAACGATTGATCCTAAATACTTGAACCTAGTGGTTTTCGGAAGAACTATTCCGCAAATAGATCCGCCTTTTGTTTGTTTGTTTTAGTCCTAAGGGGTTTTAAACTAAAACTAAAATTAAAGGACAGGAAGATCAAGATCGGGAGAGGTGGCATTTTTGAGGGTAGTTCTGCTGCAATGGAAATTCAACACACGGGACGGTTCCATTAGCTGATGGTTCATTAAAACCATATGCCATTCGGTGGTTATTTGGAGGGAAAAGAGGAGCAGACTTTAAATTTCTGGCGTTGGTATGTACCTACATATACTATAAAAAAATCTGATCCAGCAATGAGGAACAGTCGATGGTGCTGGTTAAGAGTTGGTGTATAAAGAGAATATTCGTGGATTCCCAACGTTTTTACAGACATATGTAGTAGTTTCCGCAATTTGGGTCATCATCACTACTTAAGGTCAGCCCATGGGAGCCTGCGCAGAGCGAATCGTAGAAATCTGCGTTGCACAGCTTCGATACGTAGAATATGGTTTTTATAGTAAGGGGATCGTACTTGACCAGCATACACGAGAAGTGGCCTAACAAAGGCGATGTACAGGGATTTTGTGACGTTAGAGTCAAAGATCTCTTTGGACCATCGTTTACCAAAGCCAAGCTCGGAGTTAGCTCGGCTTATTATAGAATCAATGTGGGTGTGGAAATTGAATTCAGTATCACAGATTTTTTTTTTGCGTATAGCTAGGTAAAAATCGTTGAAAGACATCGCTTTCGAGCTTTGCGATAGTGTTGGACTTGAATCACCCACTAAAAACACAAAGGGAAGGCATGATGTTATCATCCTTCCAGCAATCGCACCTAGTCGTCAGACTAATCAGCAATTTTGTTCTAATATGTACTTATGTACTGTTTTAAGGAACTAACTTTGGTTTGTTACATTTTGTTTTTTAATTCATTATCACTTTGTTAGTGTGATTATGTTGTCACATATATATTTATTTTCATTTTACCTAGTTAACTAGTCCAAAAGGTTTTACTCTACGTAACTAAATTGTTATTACTATGTAGTTGGAAAACTTCTAAATTAGCATGGTTGCGAAGCCTAACTTCATGTCTTCTTGCGAACTTCCGAATCTCGTCCTCTACCATTTCAGTTTTTAGATCCCTATGTAGATCAGCGTTACGTATGTACCACGGTGCATTAACAATATTGCGTAATACTTTCTTTTGAAAGCATTCTATGCTTTGAAGATTTGTCTTACTCGTGCACCCCCATAACTGCAGGCCATATGTCCATATTGGTTTTAATATTTGATGGTAGAGAAGCAGTTTATTGTAAATTAAGAGGCATGAATACCTCCCTATGAGCCAATACATTTTATTATATCGTATATTTCGTTCATAACGTTTTTTCTTGACGTGAGTTTTCCAGCGAATCTTTGCGTCCAACGTCAAGCATAAGTATTTAGCTGAGTTCGAATGCAGAACTACTCTATTATTTATGTACACAGCTATGTGTTGTACGCTTTTATTTATAAATTTAACATGAACCGACTTCAGTTCATTTAATTTTATTTGCCATTTTATTTGTCTCCTTTGCAGTTTTTCTGTAACTTCCTGTACGGTTTTTCCTACTACAAGTACAGCAGTATCGTCCGCAAAAGTGGCAGCAGTTGTTTCGTCATTTTGTGGTAGTTCGTTCGTGTATAGGAGGAATAATACGGGTCCCAACACACTACCCTGCGGCACTACAGCTTTGTTGTGTTTCAATGCGGAGTACTCATCTTCTTGGTTAATTCTAAATAATCGTTTCATTACCAGTATATACGACTCTAGTAATTCATAGTACTACTCGTATTTTGGAAGATATTTTTGTAGCTTACGGACTAATCCTTTGTGCCAGACTTTATCAAAAGCCTGTGTTGCTTCAAGGAAGATCGTAGAGCATATTTGTTTTTCTTCTAAAGCTTTTTCTACCGTATCAGTTATTCTGTGGATCTATAGTTGAGTATTTATTTCTGAATCCAAACTGATGGTTCGCGATCAGTGTCTTTTCTTCTAGAATCGGATGGAGTCGTTTTAGAAGGATTTTTTCGAATAGCTTAGACAGGATTGGCAGCAATGATATCGGCCGATATGACGTTACGTTAGGTACCATAATAACTTCCGCGACTTTCACATACGTGGAACATACCTTAGTCTGAACGCTGCATTTGTTATCTGTGCTATTTTTTCATACCTTTTTTAGGCAGTTTTTTCAGGCTTTCACCCGTTATTAGATCAAATCCCGGGGCTTTTTTCGTGTTCATTTTTTCTTTTATTTCTTTAGCTTTTCGCTAGAGGTTACTGCTGGAATCGATCTCTCGTCTTCCCACATTTCTCCCATTTGTTGGGAAATATCATCATCGCCGTATGGCTTAAACACGTTTTCAAGATATTCCGCAAATAGATCCTTCTTCTTCTTTTCCTCTTACTAGCTCTTACCTCGCTACACGAACTTATGCATAACGAGTTTTCCATTTTTACTGCATCGCTACCTCTCCGCTTATGGGGTTGGCTAATGTCGCAGATCGCAGAACGCGTCTGCATACTGCTCGGTCCTGTATAGCTTCGGCGGTTAGCCCCAGGCGTTGTGCATTTGTCATCTGAGCAATCCAGGAATTCTTTTTCCTACCTAGTTTTCTTTTAGTAGGAGCGACCGTAGTTGATATTGCCTTCTTAACGGGATTTTCCGGAGATCTTCTTTGAACGTGGCAATACCAGCTAATTCTATCCAACTCAAGTTGTTCGATTACCGAATTCTTTATGTGAAGTCTACACATGTGCTCTAATGTCCGTAGATCTAATGCAGTCGCGTTTCGTAACTCCAGTTGACATCCTTAACATTTTCATCTCTGCTGCCGTCATTTTATTTTTAAACGCTTCGTATATTGTCCAGCACTGCGAACCATATGTAAGAGCTGGTCGAACCATCGTTGTGTAAAGTTTTCCCTTCAATTTAAGTGGAAATTTTCGGTCACAGAAGATTCCCGAATTTTTTCGCCATTTCATCCACCCCTCACTTACTCTGTGCCTTACGTCGTCGTCACATTTCGCTTCTACGTTAACGATTGATCCTAAATACTTGAACCTAGTGGTTTTCGGAAGAACTATTCCGCAAATAGATCCGCCTTTTGTTTGTTTGTTTTAGTCCAGTTTTTCTCTGACGGAATGTATGCCGTTGGTCTTTTAATTTTTTTTGTAGCCTTCCACAGTGAGTATTCTGTACTAGCCTCTTTTGTCACATTTGTAAGGTATCTTTCTACCGATGCATATTTAAATTCTGCTTTTCTTTATCTGAGCTTATTGTTTAAGCCATTAAGTCTACTTTTATCACTTGGAGCTCTTGATAGTTGCCATCGTTTGCGAGCTCGTCTCTTTTCAGATATAATGTCGCAAACTTCTTTGGGATACACGTTTCTCTTTACTTTGCTATTGCGAGCTTTGCGTTGCAGCCCATGCAGCCTTTTGTATAGGTAGGGTGAAGGACTGTACTTCACTTTTTAATTGCTCTATTGTATTAATTGTTGTAACTTCGATGCATTCATCTATTAAATATCTGAAATATATCTAGTCAGTAAGTTGGTTTACTAGACGTGGGTTGCGTTCCTCCATTATCATTTTATTACCAAGTGTAATCAGCACAGATGAGTGATCTGAGTCAAGATCTGGCCCTTCCCTAACTTGGGTAGTATTTGAGGAGATATTCTTAGTTAAGAATAAGTCGACAACATCCGTAATTTTGTTCATATATGTGGGCCAGTAAGTAGGATTTCCCATTGAATGGTAGTTAACATTGTTTTTTTTAAAGATTCAAGGAGTTCTCTTCCTCTTGAATTTGTTAATCTTGATCCCCAATTTTAGTTAATTTTTTTATTTAATTTTGGTGGGGGCTAGCGCCCCCATAATACAAGCTTAAAAACTATGACTTAAACTAATAATAAAATAATGTTTAGCTATTAGTAGAACTTATTACTAGGGCTTAAAGCTAAGGATGGTGAAGGAGATCGAATTTGAGGGAAAGTGTGGTGTGATTAAAATCGAAAACAGAAAGGTTGAAGTTTACCTTACGCAGCATACGGGAGATTGGTTCGTTAGAGCCATATGTGGTGTGGTGGATAGGTAGATAAAAGAGACGGAGGAACGTAGATTACGAGAGTTAGTGTTAACAAAAATGGAGTTGCAAAGAGACATGAAATCCACGGAGCCTGAGATGAGTCGGTGAATGAACAGAATGTCTGATGTGTCCCTTCGTTCCTCAAGGGTATTCA
Source organism: Volucella bombylans (assembly GCA_949129095.1). Classification (NCBI taxonomy): domain Eukaryota; kingdom Metazoa; phylum Arthropoda; class Insecta; order Diptera; family Syrphidae; genus Volucella; species Volucella bombylans. The sequence continues at coordinate 185,511,702 of OX422140.1, read as the reverse complement.
GGTTAATGAGTTTGAGACGGTCTCGGTAGGGAGGTAAGATTAGAGGATCGTTCCAAGGTAGACCTCGAAGAGCAAATCGAAGAAAACGACGCTGGATCCTCTCAATACGAGATACATGAACTCGTTGAAAGGGACACCACGCTTGGCTAGCGTACTCGAGAAAGGGAGCGCAAGTGATGTATAGTGATTTGGTCACGTACGGGTTATAGAATTCTTTGGACTATCTTTTAACGAAGCCAAGTAATAAGTTTGCTTTAGTAATTATCTCATAAATATGCGAGAGGAAATTAAGCTCCCTGTCGCATAATATGCCAAGGTCGTGGATAGACTCAACGAGGGATATAGGTTGACCGTGAAGAACGTAAACTTGATGCACTTACGTGAAAAGGTAATAGTAAATCCAATGAAGTTTTTCCTTTTTTTTATTCACATGTATGTAAATATCTTGCATGTATGCACGTATTAATTGTTTAGCTGCGAATGTGAATCATATTCTTATGCACTTACGATTCACTGAGCTGGATGTTGAGGCATTAAAATCTGATATTGTTGGTGAGGGTTTTTTGGATTTCCTTGATGATAATAGTTGGGTACCAATTATGGGTGTACAACAGGACACATTACATGGTACAGTTGAGCTCCGAAAGTGGTTTGCGTTCCCCCACCTACAGGGAAAGGCTGTGGTGGAGGATGAAACTGTTGATGCGGCTGACCTGGTGAAGGAGTAGTCGATGGTGGCGTCTGGGTTAAATTAGCATCCCAACCATTCACACCACCATCTAATTCAAGTTCAAGCTCACCGTTCATTCCTGATGGGTCCCATGGTTCTAATTCTTTCCCGTTGAGTTGAGATAGAAATTTTTCCGATATGGCGTTGTCAGTCTGGAAAGCACCGCCAGTTACATAATTTGGGTCAAACTCCTTTGCAGCAATACTAACACCGTTGTCAGAAGTAAAAATCATACAATTTGGAGTTTTTGGAGAAAATGTACGAAATTAGATTAGATGAACCTGGACTATATTACCAACAAGAGCCGTTGCCGCATGCATGAAATATGTATTGCTATAAACTCCTTGTGCTTGAATTGTTTTAGCTTTTGATTGACGATGACCAGTTGGATATCTTGACAACGTTGCCGGACGAGTCTTCCTCTTATTTTTGTTCATTACTTTAACTTTCAATTTTATAATTCAAATAAAAAAATTAAACAATTGAATTTCATATCCCTTATATTTGCTTAGCTACCAGATATTGTACATACATGAAATTGTATATTGATTTTTCATTTACTTGTTTTATTAACCTTTCGATATGTAAGAGCAAACTAAAAACTAACAAGATTGAAATCTCCGCCTATTATAAATTTATTTCCGAATTTACGGAAGAGGCTTTGAATATTGTTTTCTTTCAGCCTATAGCTAGGAGATCAATATGCCGCTGCTATCGTTATCTTTCTGATGCTTGTTTTTATTTTTACGGATTTGGCTTGTATTTAACACGACTGGTATCCTTCATCTTCATCGTGGCTAAAACCTTCCTTAACTATGACTGCGGCCCCTCCTCTTGCTGTATTGTAAGGATGTGGGGTATGGTACTCGTATGTCTTGTATCCGCGAAGTTTGTATTTTGTTCCAATTTTAAAAGTCGCTTGCAATTAGTCTTTGCAATTCTCGAGGCCATTGGCATTCCATAATAAGATTTTTATGTTTTTAGCCATTATGTTCTTTTAGGTACAGTTCTTTTATTACTGTTTCGTTTTTCAAGAAAGGATATTCTTTCCAGAATTTTCTTATTATTCTTTTCCATATCTTCTATTCTATTAAGAATTCTTTGCATGATATCCTCCATAACATTGCTGGCAGGCTTGGGGTTTCCGACTGGTTTTACATTGTTTTTCGAAAAACGTTGTAAAACCAGTATCATAGATAATGCCGAAGTCCTGCGTTGAAGTGACCGAAGCTACAGCTGGGGATGATATATAGTACTCGTAAGTTCGTTCAGGAAGTATGAGAATTCTAGGCTTTTCCTTATATTGAGTTCATGGAAGTTTTTGTGGCACCATAATGAGAACCTATTGAGATCGTCTTGTAGAGGTTGTAAATCAGAAAAATTCGCAAATTAATCTATAGATTTTATAATAATGTCATCGGCATTGACAGATATGTGTGAGTCTCTTTATAATATTTACTACATCATTAATAGTCAAAATGGAATAGAATGGAAAGTCACCTGCCTTGTGGAACACCCGATGTGGCTTTAATTGGTTTAGACAAACGAGAATGAAATGACGTTCTTCGAAGTAGGGTTTGAGAAAAGTAATCAGCCCAGCTTGAAAACCGAGTGCATTGGCCTTGCTAAATTAAGTAGTAATCACATCCACTTCCTGCCCTATAATGTATTAGAAATGATCTCAATAAGGTTAGTAGTGTTTGGTCTACCTTTGGGAAATCCATGTTGGTTCGGTACAATGGTAGATCTGCAATGAAAGAACATTGTGAACATTGTGTTATAAATGATGCTCTCAACGATCTTGAAAATGTAGGATAACTTAGCAATGGGTCAGTAGTTAGTAATATTCTATTTCTTTTTTTTTATAAATACGGGTTATACACGTAAGCGCTTTTCCAGAGGCGATGGAAAACCCCCTGGGAGATCTAAAGTCTGAAGATACTTACGAAGGGTTGAATATGATTATTGGTACATCTTTTGTACCATCGGGACCAGGAGAAAAATCATCTTTAAATTCGTTAATCTTGTCTTTGTATTATAATAGCTGTGCAGTTACTCAAGTTACCGAAGTGTTCGGTATCCGGGTCTTCGGTTTGGTGGAAAAGGATTCACTAAAAAATTTAGAGAAATATATAGTGTTGGCGAACTTGCGATAACAGCACTAATTTTTATGAACGTGAATAAAAGACCTTGTTCAATTTAGTTTGTTATTTTTTATTGTGAAACGTTATAAAATCCTATTTAGATAAGAATATATGCAATTCAAGTACAGTACAATAATTTTAGATGACTTTGATTAAGTTAGCTTTAAATAAATTTATCCAAAGGACTTAGAAATAAAAAATAAAAAAACCTGTTCCTAAGGTGACCTTTTTGGGGTTAGTGGCTTCTAGGTTTTAAGTTATGAGGTGCCAACATTAGAACTATAGATTCCAAGGTTTTTAACACTCTCCCCCGATATATCCGCTAACGGATTTACCCTGACAAACAGCCTAATTTTCGGCGGGTTTTTCCACTAGTGGATCTACTGTTTGGACATCTCCTATATCCAAAACAGCCAACTTTACGGCAGGTCTTTACAGGATTCCCGCCTGTGTTAAAACAGCAGCTCTTCGCACTTGGCCATCCTTAGTTACACGAGTTTCGATTACACGTCCCTTGGGCCAGCAATTTCGAGGATTGCTGGGGTCCACAACAAGTACGATGTCTCCCACTTCGATCGGCTTAACCGGTGCGGCGTTTTTCCAAAACGATTCAGCATACAATTGAAAAATTAACCAATTCTTTTTAAGTGTTGCCTTGTCGTCATTGAGTATTCCAATCGGTTTTGTTCCACTGGAAGAGCCTTAAGGGTTAGCGCTTCTTTATTTTCATCTCAAAAGGGACATATGTTAGTTTTAAGTTTTAGTTTAAGTTTATTGTTTAAGTTATAGCTTGTATTAAGCCGAATAAATGGGGGCATTCGCCCCCACCAAAATTAAAAATTAAAATTAAAGGACGAGAGTTGACGGTGCTCTCTACTTCCATTAGCATGCTACGAAACAACTCATCCGGTAGCGATTTGGCATTATCTTATTGAGGACGGTTTTGATCGAGCATACCAGCCGTTCCCAGCAACCCTCCATATGCGGCGATGCAGGAAGTATAAAACTACATTTCATATTAGCTGAGGTGAAAATTTCCATAAGTCTATGCTTATCAACATTCTTATATGCCTTTTTCGATTCCCGTTCCGCACCCTTAAAATTGGTACCGTTGTTGCTTTAAAATTCGATTGGATTTTCGATGAAATTTCGAATAGCAAGTATGCAAGAGTCTGTGTGCAATCTCGATATGTACAGCTCGTGTTATTAAACAGGTAAGCAGAACCCCCATCTCTTTTCTTTTCTTCTTAAATTGGATAAATTAGCTTGGTAAAAAACGTTAGTCTAGCAACTGGTAGATGACCCATGAGCGGAGGCTGTGCCTGTATTGTCCGAATTTTTCAAAGTTGACATAACCTTCTGACTGTACGAAGAACGACTCTTAATCTTGGGATTCTGTATCTCTGGCAGATTTCATTAATCACTGTCTCATGATTTTGATGATGGTATCGACGGTGATAATCTTGAACGAGCAAGTTTTTTGTCGCTTGGTCCTTAGGGAGAATTACTAGTAGTTTCAATTCTACGTTGGCTTCTTGAAAATGATCTAATCGTCCATTAGCTCGCAAAACACCATTCTCGTCGAAGTGGGGACAAGGGGATGCTAATGGACTTGACCGGTGATTACATGGTTTTGCTGATATTGACGCGGTCTCTTTTGGAAATCTCTCTCGTTGGACTTCTCGAAACAATATCATTTCTGCTACCTCCAACTCAACTTGGCTAAATTTCCCATACCTTGACTGTATGTTATGCAGAAAACGGAGAGCATAAGAAGTATTGCGGACTAGCCTGTTCCAGTTAGAAAACTTTTCTGGTTGGAACACAGGGATATGATGCACGCGATGAACTCCAATAAATTGTAACCTTATATTCTCAGATATTGATGTTTCCGGCTGTTGATGGCAGAAGGATGGTAATGTCAGAAAGGATGGTCCTCTGAGCCATCGGTTTAAGGCGCTAAACTCTGGATTTTTCTTCCATTTCGTGGCTTCGTCCGCCATGTTTATTTTACTGGGTATGCAGTGCCAGTCAGCTAGGTTTGTGGTGTCCAGGATTTCACTTACTGTGAAGGCAACGAATTGGCGATATCCTTTGTGATCTGAACGTATTCAGCTGAAAACGATCCGATGGATTCCAAATCCATCCAAAAGACTTACTTTTGAAATTTTATAGAGTGAGAATCTATAATACTTTTTGCGAAACGAGCAACAAGTACAGCTGCTTGCAGCTCCAGTCTGGGAATAGAAAGACTCCTTAGTGGAGCTACTCTCGTCTTTGCCCCTACTAATGCACATTCGACTAATTCCCCATCCGTCGATCTTATGTATGCAGCTGCCGCAAATTCATTTTCGCTCGCATCGACAAACACATGAAAGTGTTTCTCTGGCTGGCGCATTAATCTGTTGGTAATATAGTACCGCGGGATTTGTAAATTTATCACTTCCGGAAGAAAACGAATCCAGTTGTCGTATTGTGGATCTTGGATGTTCTCATCCCACGCAAATTCTGAACGCCAGATCTCTTGAAGCAGAACTTTTATATACATAAAAAGTTCGCCAGAAGTCCTAAAGGGTCAAATATAGTTAATAATAATTTATACGTAAAGGAATCTGATGTGGTGCATCACCACATTCTCAGGACTTTTTCTGTCCCCAACTCACTTTTCGAGCCAAAATTTATCTCCGCCCTTGGATTTGATTGCAATGCGCTAAGTACAGTCTGAGAGTGCGACATCCAGTTTCGTACATATGTACCCTGCAGATGGATGTATCGAATTTGGTTCGCCAGCTCAATTGCCTCCTCTTCAGAATCAACGCTATCCATGAGATCGTCAACGTAATGATTTTCCCGAATTGACTTAACCGCTCTAGGATACTCTTGTTGGTATTCATCAACATTTCGATCTTTAACATATTGCGACCCATAGAAACCGCTGATAGTGTTGGTCCTTTTCTCGTATCTGTATTTGGTGAAGCATCTCCATAATGTCACCACAGATCGCAATATGTCTTTCTCTAAATCTGTAAATAACTGATAAGAGGGAAACCAGTTGATCTGGACCTTTGAGGAATACAGAATTAAATGAAATCCCCTGAACCATGGCAACAGCATCCCAAACGATTCTTAGTTTCACAAGCTTGTTTGGATCTATTAATGGAAACACCGGCAGATACCAGGCTTGACGATTCTCTTTGATTTCCTTCAGCGAAATCTTTCTGGCATACCCATTGGAAATATATTCCTCTAATTTTTTGTGAAGGGCGTCAGCAGATTGATGATTCCGATATTTGCTTCTGAAGACCTATAAGACACCTTTTCGCCATGGGAGACTGATATTTTCATACTTCCAAAGCAATCCTGTTTCGAATCGACCATTTCTTCGGCGGGCCAGACTTTGCAGCAACTCTTGAGCTCGCTTTTCTTCCACTGAGAGTAGAATACATTCAGATTTTGACGCTCAAAACTGCTCACTGCTTAAATGCCTTAACAAGGCGTTGGAGCTCGATATCGTCACCATTATTACATCCGCATATGTGAAAATTAGCCCGAGTATTTATACAACCATAGTCTGGCGGTGAGTGAGGACAATGTCCATGAATAGTCCATCCTAAACATGTCTTGGTTGCCACTCGTTCTTCTGCTTTCCCTTCTCTATAATTTATCGATAGACCAAGTCTCCGTTAAGTTAAGTCCGATCAACAAACGAGGTGTTGCGTCCTCATATGACTCAATTCGCAAAACTCTTAAGTGCCTAAACTCTTCTTATAGCTTTTTAGCGTCTACGATTGTCGGGGGAGTTGAAGACTCTTAACCGTGTGTATATTAGCCAGGGGGTATTTTTTATTATTTTTGCCAGTTCCAGATATTCAGATGCTCATCACCTTAGAGTCATTCAGTTTTTTCAGTTTTAAATGCATTTTATTTACTTAATCATTAACTCTTACATACTAACAAAAAATGCTTAAATGCTAGCTTAAAATTACTTAACAATCTTATACTAACTTACTGGCCCCACACAGGCGCTTTTCGTATCGGTGTGTGCTAGCCGTCCATCTCAGACACAGGTGCTCCGGTGTTCCTTCAACATTCAGATCTTTTGCTAGCTCTTCCTCCAATAGCGCAATAGCGTTAGGGAGGATCCATCATCTAAAAATGCAAACTCAAGTAACTGAATGCCCTTCCCATATAAAACAACTAGCACTACTCGAAACAGCATCGATTGAAATTCTCGCGAATGAGCATTATGTGACACGTCATTGAAACATCTATTAACGATAGCGATCAATATCCAATATCCCTGGCAGCTGCCCATTTTAAAGAGTGGCTTAGCTGCTCGAACTTTCTGTAATTGGCAACAGAGAAACAGGTTCCAGCACAGATAGGACATTTGCTCTCTTTCATATAAGTATGTTGCATGACGTATCTCCATGACTGCAAACCTCAGTATGAGCATTGAGAAAACCTTTCTCTTTGTCACTTCGAATGGGCTGTTTAGTTTCTGGTCTGTGTTCATTGGGAACTATTACATAGTTGGAAACTTCAGCGATCTGATAAAGCCAAGTGTTAAAGTGCGAAATTGTGCAAGCTGGCAAAGTTTGTCTAAAAATGACCAAATTTAAGCGAATAGAAGGCGGCAACTTGACGACAAGCTCTTGAAACAAGGTTGGGTTTTTTTTTGAATGTGTTGTCATTCCAGACGCTTCCATCGTTGCACACATGTTCTGGACAACAACGGCGAAGGCAACTAGGGATTCCAATTTTTCGGCCTTGGGTGGTGGAGTGGTGTGGATTTTCTGAAGACTAGAGTGAATTATTAGCTCTGGTTCGTCCAAACAACATCTTAAGTGTTAATATAATGCGCGGGACACAATCGGGTTGGATGAGCATGCAACACACGGTCTCTAGAGCTTTTCCTTTTAAAGCCATTCTAAGTCAAACCAAATTTTCTTCCTCAGAGGATCCACATAACTCTGTGGACCGGTTGAAATTAGAAAAAAATAGCGGTCAATCTGCAGGGCTGTGTACATCACTCGAGATTGAGTGCCGCGATGCCAGGTTATTTCTTATTAGGGTGTGATCATTTGAAGACGAACTCCTCCGAGAGGTGCTAAGTGGAGGAAATTCGGCTGGGTCACATAATTGAATATTTGGCGGACATTGCGGTTGCTGTGCTGGAATTTGCATTTGTGCAACGACGGCTCCCATCCTGGAGAGCAATCGGTTCGAGAATGTGGGGAACTGATAACTCAGGAGCTACTATTTTGGAATTACCTGCAAACTTAACTGGATTCCTGATACTTACAGTTGAGTTACGAGCGTTCTCCAACCGTTCCTGCTCTTGCTTTGGTGAATTAAGTGAATGGGCCTTGTCATCGGTTTCGTAAGAATCTTCCGCCTGACTCAATAAACAATACTTCTTGTAAAGGTATTCCTGATCACGCTTCTCCTTCAAGGATCGTTCTTCTTCCAGTCTCTGCAGTTGAAGTTGGAGATGTTTTGCTGATGAAGATCTTGAAGTTTTCGAAGGCTTGGATGACATCGTAGATCGTCTCTCAATGTTCCACAATAGACGCCGAGATTGGTGGAGCACATTTTTGGCATGTCCAGTCTTGGTATGCCACAAAACTATCGACTTGCGCTCATTGATAATGGAACCATAAGTCGCACTTGTCACATTGGACCATGTTGAGCATCTGGCTCGGTAACATTTGGCAATTATGTTGCTCTAATGGTGACGTCTGCTCTTTTGATGTTTGCATAGTTATTTTCTTTAAAGATTTTATAAAAATGTTGGCGAACTTGCGACAACAGCACTAATTTTCATGAACGTGAATAAAAGGCCTTGTGCAATTTAGTTTGTTCGTTTTTATTGTGAAACATTATAAAATCCTATTTAGATAAGAATATATATAATTCAAGTATAGTACAATAATTTTAGATGACTTACTTTAGTGTTAAGATTAAGTTAACTTTAAAGAAATTCAACCAAAAGACTTAGAAATAAAAAAAAACACGTGTTCCTAAGGTGACCTTTTTGGAGTTAGTGGCTTTGACTTGTCATCAGTATCAGCAGCAGAGGTGCCAACTTTAGAACTATAGGTTCCAGGGTTGTTAACAATATGTATATATTTCCTATACTACTAGAGATTTCACTTATTGGCTTCATATGCACATATTTTGATAAAAAATTCACTCCGAACCTTAAAGGGTACTAATCTGAAGGTATCCCTTAGACGTTTATTTAATTAGATAGAATCACAGCCGGGAGTGTAGCTGGGCTTGGTACAGCACTCACCTATTAACTGATCTTTCGTTAACTGCTTACTCCAGATTTGATGTGGTGCCTTTTAACTTGTACGGGCAATCTAGGATGATACCTAGCCCTATTGCGTGGTTTCTCCGAGTAGGAGTCGAAGACTCTTGAAGTCAGGGCGTAAATATTTATTTGCTTTATATGTCCTAGCCATCTCAGGAAATTGATTAGCAAATGTAACTTTTCGTTTGGTTAATGATGATGAGATGTCATTATCAGACTAAATTCTTCATTTCCTCAAAGTTATGCCTATTTTGATGTTTTGTCCAATTCGTTGATGTTATGCGTTACTTTTTTTGAGACCATATGCTGGGTTCTGCTCTAATTCACAGCTTAATTCATTTCTGTCGCTTCTATTACAATACTTGCAAGCGTACCAGTGACAGCTCGCTGGGTTTTGCCAATAATAAAAAGCTTATCAGGCTATAGAATGCAATTGGTTTCAACCACTGGGTGATTGAGTCATTTAATTTGTTCATGAGTTCAGATATACAGGCCATTTTCGTAAGGCTTACCAGCGGTTTTGGTGATTCCAATTAAATGATACAAAGACCAAATCTCGAGTCAGTGTGCTGTTTGTATTATTATTCAGATCACATGACCCACGAATTTGTGAGAAAATTAGAGATTCTTTAAGGACCATAAGAATTGAGATTAGAAAATTTCTCATTATTTCTAAAAGAAAGGGCATTTACGTTAGAAATCATTTTTCGGGTTTTTTATGTATGGTACGGGAATCACAAATAGGACCTCTTATTAGTATTCAACAAACTTAACCACGATTCCACGCCTACATCAATTAAAAGATACATATAAAGTAAATTACCAACAGATAAGTCAAGAACACTTTTATCAAAAAAAAAAATTTCTCTAACAAAATTCGCTTAGCACTTTGATGTCTCTCAACTTTTACGGCATACATATATAGACACTATTAAACCAAATCAAACTTTTAGTATTCAGAGAAAAAACTTCATCTTTACAAATGCAGATGGGAAACGAAAGTAAAGGAAGACTTTTGGAGGATTAAATTTACCACGTGGTTTGGCAACTTGCACCAATAAGCCAGATCATAGTTCTAAATAGTTTTTTCTCAAAACTCCAAACCATCATGATCATGAGGTTGGCAGGTCCATTAGAGTCCAATAGAAAGAAAAAAAGGAACCAATCCAGAGACTATAGTGCCAACTCTCACTTCGGAGAAGAGGTTTGGACGAATAGAAAAACTTTCTGCAGCTTTTCTATTTTACGTGAAAGAACAACTTTTTAATTTAATTACGTTACTTTGGCAATTGACATAAATTCGTGAACACTTCCCTTCGCAGTTCCAGAAATTCATAGTGAACTTATCTCTCAAATTTCATATGTTCCTGTACTGACGCAGGTAGGCCTTAATGTTGTTATATTTAACAAATGCCAAGGAACATAGAAATATAGAAGCTATTCGTACCTAACTTCACACTTTAAGAGCTCATCTCCCACAGTAACAACATCTCACCTTATCCAGGTGATCATCGGGAATATCAATCCCACGCGCTCCTAAGAATTTCGTCAACATAACCTATTTAAAACTTGTCGCCCTGTGGGGAGAATGTGAGCTGTGAGATTGTACCCCCCTTCATGGACAAATGCTCATGTACGAGTACCAGGACTTGGACTAGAACTGGGGGTGTTGAACTCAATAGAAGGGATATATGTTACTGCTATTCGTTCAGCTAGTAACCTTATTCCAATGTGAGTTGGGATTTTGTTGCAGAAGCTACAAGTAACAAGTATACATGGTTGCACGTTTAATTTTTCAGCTCTACATACTCGTAGCTTGCCCGGTATTGTGTAAATTTCGCACCAGTTTCTGGCTTGTGTTGTTCTCTTTTGTGGTACTCTGCCAGAGTTAGAGAGGTGCATAACACGAGTTAGTGGGGGTGCATAACACCAACCCACATTTGTTAGCTTCCGGCAACGTCATATCCTCCTCGACGACGACGACGACGTTGGCTATGGGTTACGGTGCGCTTTAACCATACGTTCCCTTGAAATGCAAATGCAATCTTTGGCTTTAGTTTCGTTTCCCATATTTTTAGTGACATGGAGGAAACGTCGTTTCTTTGGATGCTGCTATACTAGCAGAGTAGAACGAAGTATCAGGTGCAATCCTTACTCCGTTCGCCATCCCCATATGAAAGTCGATACAAAACGTGGGTGGTTTCGACGACCATACAACCACTCAAACCCGCACACCTCGGTGCCCCCTTTTCGTTCTATTTTAGAACTTTGGTCTTTCGGATGAGACCTTGTATTAAGATGCCATATCGTGTGTTTTAACTTTTAATGTTTCCAGGTCAATGAGTTTTTTAAAGTCTCATGTTGTATCTCTTAGTCTGAACTTGTGCCACGAACTTGTACGGATACAAGGTGGATCCCTGTACCTTTGCTGAACAAGGATGTGCACATGTATTTGTTGAAATTTTATTTAGCTCTTATATTGTACATGGAAGCAGAACACAGAGTTTCCAGATACTCGAGAGTATGAAAATTCATTTATCCAGCGCTTAGAAATGGAAGATTAATAATTTAAATTCAGAATTGTTGTTGGTATTGGGATGTGATGTAAGTTTCTGGTAGATCAGATGCATATTTGAATGAATGGACGAGAAAGTTTTCCTTTTCTAGATTCAGCAAATGGAAAGTTATTTAAATATTTTATGAAATTTTCTTCAGTTGATTTTTCTTACAAGAACTTGGTAAATGGGAATGAAGTGAAACTTGGTAAGAGATCATATTTGCAAAGAAGAACATACATCAGATGTGCTCATAACAGGGTAAGATAAAGTTCTATTTTTTCTAATTTGCAGTCACTGCATATGTACTATAGGAAAGGGGCTTCGTTTATTGAGGATAATACCGGAATGATCTGCAAATTAATTTTAGTTTCTGTGATGAAAAATGGAGCTTAAATTTTATTGGAAATGATTAGTGATACGAAAATCTAGAACTGTTCAGGTTCTGAATGTGAGAGTCTGGGTGAATTTCAGTTCTGATGTATGAGTCAAGCAGAAGCACCCTAAAACTGCTGAAAAACTGTAGTCTACTAAGTTGACGACCAGCTTATACTTGCCCTGAGTCGGAGAAATTCGTCCTGCGAAGAAGAAAGTTGTGTTTACACCGAATAGTAATTTACGTAGAAAACGTGGGTCCCGATTGCTGTGAGAGTTCAAATACTTACTTCCATGTTACCATAATTGTAAAATTAATATAATGAACACGAACCACATTCAAGGGTTAAGAGCTCATCCCATCGCTTCAGTGAAAAAAATATCTACGATATCAGTGCGAAAGACCGCAACAACCTTGTTTCTTTTTAAAATGGTAAAAATAAGTTTCCGGGGCTTGTTTTTGTTTGGAACTTTTTTTTTGGTTTTTCTGTGGTAGGGACGTTTTTAACCTGAGCTGGCTATGAAATTCACCGTAGATTGCATCGATGCTGGTTCCTCCGCTGCACTTCCTCCCCCGGAAAACCTCTTGTTAGACGTCTAAGGGCATATGTCAATAAAATGATAGTCAGCGCTGTTCTGAGTTTTCGGCTCCACATTTATAATCAGATTTAGCATGCGCTGATCGATGATGGAATGAAGACCACCGCATTGACCCGGATCACTAACTTGTTACAGCCAAGGTGCGAATACGATCCACCCAAACGCCACTAGAAAGAAGAACTACTGTGAGAAGATATAACATAGAAATGCTGCAAACGTAAGAGACCGCCAGAAACTTTGCAGAACGCGTATCCCGAAATCTCCCATTAGTTCCAAAGACCAGTTGTAACGCTGATAAAGTGCCACCTTATAAAATCTAGTCTCATGAAGAATGCTGTCGTGCATATATAGTTAAACAAGTGGCGTATAATGTGACGCTGCAATGAGAGCCGCTCGTAAACTCTACGAGCAAAAGAGACATAACCTTCTGCAGAAGAAGAAAAAGAAGCACGAGAAGCGCGCGTTCGAAAATATTGAGTGCTTGAGCTTCGAAAGTTTTACCATCAGATAAAAACAACGTGTCAAGGAAAAAATATCCGTACAGAGACCTGTAGAGAAGAAGAAGAAACCAAGGGATTCAACGCTGCTGGAAGTGACATTGTGGAGGACACACATCAACTTCATTTCAGTCTGGTCTTAAGAGCATATGGCTGATGAATGGAATATGAACATAGTTCGCCGGATGCACAAAACAAAAGGCCGCCTTAACTGCACCAACTATACAGATATAAGTCTCCTCAACATTGAGTCCGAATCTTATCTGCCATATTATGTGAACTTCGAAACCCTTTTTTTCCACCTTTTCATGTATTTTAAAGCGGCATATCACAGTGTTGATAGAGTGGATGGCCGTAGTGGACTGCCTTCCAAATCGAAAGGTTCGGTGTTCGAATCCCAGCCTCACCCGAAAGACATATTCATTTTTTCTGTTAACGAAAATCAAGTATGATGAGTAGTTGACTAGAAATCAACAACAAGCCAACCTCCACTAAGAATTTAGTTTCCCCTTTAAATGTAGGATACCACAAATGAAACTAAACAGAGCCATATCTAGTTTTGGCATCCCTGACAAGCTCGTCCGTCTCTCAAAAGCGGATATCCTTTAACATTTCGTGAGTAAAGTTCTTCGTAATATATTTGGTCCCGTTTTCCTTGACTGGATTTGGAGGAGAAGATTCAACGACAAACTATAAGAGTTGTACGCTGACGTCAATGTAGGCAGAAAACTGCGCATCTTCCCAGATGGGTAGAATATATAGAGATATCAATGCTCCGTCTCGCAGAGTTTTCAAATATATCCCGGAGGGACAGTGCAATAATTGTGGAGGGCCTCGCTTTAGGTCGATTGTAGAAGCGGACTTAAGCCGACTTGGTGTGCAAAACGGAAGGATAGCTAGGGATCGAGATAATTGAAGAGGCTTCTTAGGTGAAGCCCAGGTTCACCCGGACTGTAGCCCAATCTATCTAAGTAAGTAAATACAAGTTTATTCACTTAAATCGATATTGCTGCCTTCACAGTAATCCGCATAGACTGTAACGCACTTATGACAACGGTTGATGCTGCCCTCGAAACATGTCTGGTACTCGATGTTCGGTATAACCTATGACCGATTCTTTAAGCGGTGTTTTGGGTCAGCTAAAAAGAAAAAAATCACACGGTGCCAGGTTAGATGAGGTTGGTGAGTGGCTATTGGCATATTTGCGTTGTTTTTGGCAAGAAATGTGCATATAATCAGTTCATTGTGAGATGAGGCGTTATTGTCATACAAAATTCGCGAATTGTCTTTCCAAAATAGGCGCCTTTTTTTGCAAATCAAATTACATAAACGATGCAAAATGCCGAAATAATACTAATTATAGACAGTGTGGGTTTCTAGAAGGAATGCACGATACCATTCATTTCTTTCATCTTGGCTCATTTGGAGCACGCCACTCACCTGCTTGACGTCTAGTTTGCATGTCGTACTTATAAATTTACGTCTTGTATCACGGAGTCAATCTGGAAAAGTATGTCTTTTGCAATGTCCGCACGAATCTTTTTATTCAAGTCCTTCAGTAACCCTTTGCAGCGACATGTCACAAACGCAATTAATTGGTTAAAATGCCGCAAACAGAAGCAATGGAGATGTTTTTGGTAGCTTTGATTTAATCAACCTGTACGTCTGTTGCTATGTCGATGTTCTGCCAGAAGGACAACATTTCAACATTTCCAATATTTTTGTTTAAATAATTCCATTTGAACATAAAATTTAATGCAAATTCGTTGCTCAGGTTTTTTACTAATTTCAAATCGACTGGAAGAAAGATATCGATGCAAAAACAAAAGTGTACGTTTCACAAATTTCATGCTATGACGTTAAAATTTGGTGGGATTGGACGGACGGAACCTTAACATTTTATGACCGATCTTAAAGAACGGAGATTTCCTGAGCTGCGCCAACCTCCGGTGGAATAAGTCTCCTCAACATAACATAATCCTGTCTGGCGTACTATGTGAATGACTAGCACTCTTCGTAAATGGTCTGTCAATATGGTTTTAGGCCAGCAAAATCAGCCATGGATACAATTTTCACTTTACGGTAGATCATGGAAATAATCCAGGAACGACACAAGCGCGGAAATCATGTGAAGAATCACTCTTGCTTATCGATTCTTTCTTGAACCTAGAAAGTTTGATAATTGAGTTCAGTTCTGCTATACGGAGCAGAATCTTCAACATTTACAAGGGAGAGTGAAAATGCTCTCGAGCGCTTCTAAAGAACAGTTCTTCGATTAAGTTTCGATCCCGTTTGCATCAATGGGCAATGGGGCACACGGTTCGACGGCGAACTGTTCAAGACTCTAATCTCATCCGAAAAGCTTGGATAACCCAGCCTAGATGGATAGTTCATCATAAGCGTACGAAAATCAGCGTTTCAGCCCGGAAAGTTTTCAATTCCAACCCTAAGGATACAGGACGGCCTCATCTTAAGTGGCGCAAACAAGTCGAAGTGGACCTCAGCCAACTTTGTGTGCACAACTGGCCCTGGTCCATCGCAGACTGCAGCGCCATCTAAGTAAGTAAAAAACCGTACTGACATGAACCATCCAAATTGTTCACGAATGGTTTCAGACCCTCATATAATATGGCGAGACATATATTTCTCTTGCTGGCGCAGTCGACAGAATCTCTTTCTTGTGTATGCTAAGATTCCATGCGTCGAGGATGTTTTCCACTCAACATATCTAACATATGACACGGTACATGTTCTCAACCAGGTTATCTCCGTCTGCTTTAAATATCTCATCACACAGTTCGCCTTTACCAGTAGCTTTATTAGGCTCTGGGCGGAATTATCTGTCGTCTTCATCGAAATTAGATGATTCATTCTGCTGAATTTCTGGGCACCGATACTTCTATTAATCTATTAGTCCGTGTTCATCTTTGCAGGTTTCCGTTCCGGCTTTGTAGGCCTGGTTTGTTCGGTTTATTCTCTGTTAAAACAGTCGAACGTCATATCTGCATTTCCTCGATTGCGCGAGTTAAGTGTCATACGAACCTTACATCAACGAATCCCAAGACAACAACCACCACCCACAACACAACTGATTGCAGATCGTCAATTTTTGTAATTATTATAACCAACATTCGAACAATAATTATAAACAAATTTAGGCAGTTTGTTCTTAATTTCAAATAATAACTCGCGCTTCTCGTGATCTTTCTTTCTATCGTACTCAGATGCAGCGCAGATTTATATGATTCTTGTTTGGCTGAATGTACCTGGATACAACATAGTCAAACCAGAGATTTCTTTGTGGCGTAGCTTTGAAACTTACGAAGCAGTTTCGCTGGCCGCTGGTCGACAGCATTTCAATAGGTGTTCTCCGATTTGTGTATGATTTTCAATGTCTGGGATAAAGTTAACCCCACCTCCAGTATTTGGCTAATCGATCCGTTGGCAGTAAGGTGTGTATCAAGTAGCTCAATCTAACTACAACGGTCGATACCGCCATTTACCAGAATATGAGATTCCTCCGCCGCCATCCTAACAAAGGAGAAGTGCCTTAATGCTAACACTCTTCTCCCCTACCTCGACTACAGACAACACTGACGTCCCGCTGGTGATGGATACCCTGCTTTCGGTCAAAGGTACTAGACTTACAGGCTTCACCGAGGTTTACGCGTCGAAGCTTGTGGTGGCCGTGGCTCAAGTGGTAGTGGACTGGCTTCCAAATCGGAAGGTTCGGTGTTCGAATCCCAACCTCGTCCGAAAGACATATTCATTTTTTTCAGCTAACGAAAATCAAGTAAGATGAGTAGTTGACTAGAAATCAACAACAAGCCAGCTTCCACTAAGAGTTTAGTGTCCCCATTAAATGTTGGATGCCACCCATAAAGCAAAATAACCACTAAGCCCAAACATCTTTCTTTCTCTCTCTATCCTATTTTCCAAAAAAAAACTTAACACGTGCTCAGGCACTTTAAGTGTATTCATATTCATACCCACTTGAGTGTTAAGTCCTATTAAAAAAAAAAACAAAAAAAAAACTGGTGTCTGAATTCAGATATCAAAAGACCACGCCAGGAGGGGCATGTTAGCTAAGAAACTGATACACACCAAACTGTAGCGCCATAGTAAATCCATCGTTTCCAAGAAACGGCTCCTATTTGGATTTCCTTTTGTACGACGCACGAATACAACTGACCGGCACGAGTCACCATTCTATTATCCCACTACACACGCTCGTATATGAGCGTTTTACTTAATTGAAAAGTTTTCTCAGCCTTTGACATTGTTATTTTAGCTATTTATTCCATCATGGTATACAGCTTTAATTTTGACTGTAGTAAATATCATTTCTGTAACATGATATGAAAGACTCATTGACATTAAAAGATGCCTCATCTACTTCATGAGAGGACAGTTGTGATCTAGGCATGTTCCCGGTGTTGACAGATTTGCTATGTTGACCATCATTTGCATATGCTCCGAGATTAATGCTTCTCTGAACACGGGCCTATCTTCAACTAGATTGTAAATAAAAGGAGGCAAAATAGTAAGGTCTACGAGTAGTAGTAGTAGTATAATAGCATCTCTTCTCTGATTGAGTTCAAAAAAGAAGGGTTTATTACATATTATTCGATTGTATATTAATTATTGTTAATAATGTGTTCTAATAACCACTCACCTCTTTTGTTTTTTCCACTACTGCCCCAGATGATATTGTTGGCATCAGATCCAATGACGAGATGCCTGCAGCGACGGTGCAACAGTTCTATATATGTAGTCTTATGCTGGAACAGGAAGGATATTATATTCTTCGCCTCGGAAGTAAGCGGAAGCGCAAATGAACTTCTGTAAACTTTCAAAGTTTCAAAATCTTTAATGGTTTCTACAGGCTAACAAACATATAAGCTTAAACCTTAAATATAAGTCTAAGTAAACAAGCCTACGAATCGTAATTGGTTTTCTAACGGAGGGCTGCATCCTCAGGGAATGCCTGAGTAAAATTTGTACATATGTCAGATGAGGGTACCTCTAGGTTCTATTAATAGAACGCCGAAACTCGCTATCACATTCCATAAAAGTGTGAGATATCGGCGAGTATAAACAACAGAGTTCTGTAAGAGCCTGATTCTCCTTCAGGATGCAAATCTCTTGGTAAGTCCTACGCGTATGAATCGGTGGTCATTGATGGTTACCTTTGATAACGGCGATATCTCTTAACATTCCAATCATTGCAACGCATTGTGAGAGAAGCGTTTCATATGATATATATATGACTGCTTCTACTCTGCCATAGTGGTCACTAAAGCCAATGATTAAGTTATATTGCAACGGTCTTCCGATATAATTTTTTATATTGCCAATACCATTTAAATGATCTCTGACTTCGACTGGAACAGCTAGGGGAGATCTTCGCAATAGCGACTCATACTTCGCTTCTGGCACTTAAAAAGTATCGATTTTCTTCCAAAGAATAATAAACACATAGCATTGGTACGTTAAATACGACAAGTTGGTAGGTACTTTCGCAATCCTCGATCCAGTCGTATCATCATTTGGTACGATGACGTCCAATTGAATTACATATAGTACACTAAGTTAGTCCAATTCGACATTTATCTCTCTCGTGCAGAATACAGCTGCGCTTACTCCGTCAACCAAGATATCATCAGGACGCAGTGCGCCGTTACGTGGCAATTATTGAGATTGTTTCCCTTTGGAATTACCTCACATTATGATGCGACTAATAGTCTTAACTTTTGCTTCGTCTTTTCGTCTATATTTAACTGGGGATAAATGTTGATTGACAGTTGAGGCAATATATTAGAGTAAGATGACAAAATCCCATAAATGAACCTAAGCTTTTTTATTTCTAAAAAAAGAAGGACATTTATCCAAGCTTAAATGCAATTGTCTTTTCTCGGTATTTTGTTTGAAATATTGACGTCTCTCTGGCAATATGCATGCAATGGTACTTGTGCTTTATTTTAAGATTCATTCTCATTAATTATATTGCAAAGTCTTCCCACCAAAAAGAAAGAAAAAGCACAAAGCTAAGGAAACCGAAACTCCATATTCCATAGATTTAAATAAAAAAAAGTCCTTAAAGAACCACTACGACTGAGAGTACTACGGTTTAGTTCCTACCGCTCCGATCTCATTGCATTTAATATCCCTCTTCCAAGTCGGGTACTTCTTAGATTCAAAACACCCATTCCTGGTGAGAAAGGAAAAACATAGCGCTCGTAAATTTGCAAGTAGCACAGACATAACCTAAATGAGCAAGAAATACATCAGCACAGAACAGAAAAAGTGGAAAAAAAATATCCACGTCGCTGCCACAAAAGACATTGCGAGTAATCTCATTGGTCTCAGGTTGTTGCTTTTAGAATAATTAAAAATTCAAGATGGATGCTGGAATTGTAAGCCCTTAAGAATTGCGATGGTTGCGTTAGAGGGGTCATGCCAGAGGAGCGGAAATTTTTAATAGAAAATGGGGAAAAGACAACGCAACAGTCAGCGTTGCAACCAACCACCAAATCATCAACCTTAAGCTTCCAATCCATTCATACCCCTGGCTCCTAGGTGAAGAAGTATGTTAGAGGCGGAGAGGCGGTTTGTGGCAAAACTATTTTGTAATTACGTCGGAGAGATAACGGTTGAATGCTTGATTGAAGTGAAGAGCATAGTGTTGTGCATAAGTTTGTAGGTTGTATATACGAGTACTTCTCCTTGGTGATATTATCTTTTATTCATTTTCTGTATATTTTTCCATGTTTTTTTCAATGCCAATAAAATGGAATCAGAAATAGACTCAAGATGTTTATAAACTTTGTTAAAAGAGCAAAAAAGCAAAACCAGAGAAAATAAACGAGAAATGCGAACGCTGAAGCAGTTGTTGGCGCAAATATTAGAACGTAATCGCTGGTAGGCATTCCTATTCGTGTCTTCAATTCGAATGAAATGCGCATTTGCGTCTGGGACTTCATAGTGGGAGTCATTAGCAGCCAATTTATGGAATCGCTTTTTTTCAAAAAAATCATGGAATCGCCTACCTAACTGTAATGTAATTACCCTTCATTGACATAATACCCATGTATTTTTATCTAAATTACTATGGTGTTGATGTAACTGATATCGATTTTTATATCCTTTCCACCTAGACCTTCGAGACATAGGTACACATATATATGTCAGGCTAGAAAAGCTCTTATATGAGCGTTGTGTGTAGTATCCTGTTTAGAAGACAGTCTAATTAGTCCTGCTTATATTTACGGGCAGTCGGTAAATATAAGCACCAACTGTGCTGTACGGTCTAGTCAGGTGTTTATGGACCCAATGTCAGAAATGGCGAATGGACACCACTGCTCCAGGTCAAAGAGTCTTCGTTTATAGTCCCGAGGGACGGTGCAGCCGAGGATGGCCAACCAAATTAGAGTAATACACTGGAAGGCTTGTTGGTTGAATGCGAGGTTCATCCCGGACTGTACCGCTACCTAAGTACATAAGTAAGCAATCTACAGATTTATCTGCAGAGGGAGAGCAAGAATTCGACTGACTTCTTAGAGACATACTGAAGCATCGCTTGGTCTACCTGCATTCAACAGAGCCATTTTACCTTCAGTTGGTCTCGAAAAAAAAACCCAACTGTTAATGGAAGTCCTCACCGAGAAAGCAGGCGGCCCTAAAACAGATTCTGAGAAACTTCCTCTCTTGAGCTTTGTTTAACAAAGTTCATCGGCGATATCATTTCTCTTTGTGACTTGACACTCGGACCTGGCTTAGTGAATTTAGTCTTCCAACTGCTTTCATAAAAGCCTTACAGATTTGAACTCGATGTCTCAAGTATACGGTGAAAAATATTTCACCAACTTTTTTGGTGTAGTTTGGCTTAAAATAGAGATACTGCTGAGGATACTTTTATATTTTCCAATTCAAATTCTAATCGATTTCCGTTGTATTTAAATGCGCAAATTGAGCACGTAATGTCGTAACAAACGCAGTTTTTGTATTTCTCTGTCATATAGTGTTGCGGTAAAATTTCCCGCAATAAGTTTGGCTCTCTTTTTCCTTGCAAGTCCCTTCGGTCCCTCTTTTCATTGAGTTGGAACACCAAGCTCTGGCGGAGGTGGAGGGCAGCCATCAATGGCCCACCAACCCTAGACCTCGGAAAACAACCCACACAGTTGCACGGGCTGTTTTCCCTGCAGAGGATAACTAGGACTTTCGGTCGTTTAAGCCCTAAGGACAGCAGGGAGACTCACGACGAACCAGGAACCCCAGGGTGCGACAGGAGGTCCACCAGGAACACCATTGTCGGAGCCCATAGATTGACGGGGGACTCGCAACGAACTGCATCAGACAGGACGTCTGAAAGTCGCCAACGGGTGAGGACGGGCGGTCCTTTCAATCAGAACATCCCAACACAATGATGTCGGGTGGGGGAAGACGATCCCTGGAACATACACCCCAATAAAAACCAAGCAACAGGAGGCTTAAATAACATCCCATCCTGCTACCGATGTGGGTGCAGACACCGGCATCACATCCCACAACTGATATGGATGCAGCTAGCTAGAGCTAGCACCGAGCCAATTGATGGATGGGTGAAGAGACGACGATCTCTTTTATACCAACATCCCAACGAGGGAGCAACGAAGGAGCAACAAAGTGGTGCAGGCGGACGGCCAGCATAATCGGGTACACGCCAACGACGCACCAGCTGTAAAAGTCAGGTTCGATGGGTGAAGAGATGACGACCCCTTTTAAGCCAGCACCCCATCGAAGGAACAGCAGAGGCGTGTAGACAGACGGCCAAGTAATAAGACAGCCTCCATCGAGGGAACAGACAAACATATATACAATACAGAAACATGCAAACAACAACAAACCACAACAACAAACACCAACCAAAAACAACCAACAAACTATGGCGCAAAGAACAAAAGTACAAACCAGAAAACCGGCCGAGGCCAGAGGGCAGAAGGGCCCAATTACAAAAAAATAAATAAATAATGGTAACTAGTGACACGCTATTGGTCAGTCCCCACCCCCCCAAATCTGAACGCCGATCCACCGGAGTAGTTAGAGACCCGCGGATAAAAATATAAGAATTGAAATTTGCACAGGCACACTTAGCTTTTTTGAGGGGCGGCGATCCAACGGACGGTTTGATCGAGATACAATCCCTTCTGGCCAAGTAATAAGACAGCCCTTCTGGATTGTATCTACACATTTTTTATTTCCTCCCAATACTCCAGCTGCCATTCCATCGAACTCCCTTTCTCCTTCGCGATCGTTTTAATTTTGCCAAAAAATTTGTATTAGTGTAATCCGATGGGGGGAAAATGCCCGGTTAGCAAAAAAGAAAACAACTCTACTTTTCGCAATTTATTTACAGAACCTAAGAGTAGGGAAATAGTTAGGCATAGTTAGGATCCACAGCTTCCATAAACTCTCTCAGTGGAGCTCCCAGTCATTACTGGAAGCGTGAGCGAACTCCAAGACTGAGGAGTTTAGCACGAATGTGGAAAATGGTATGTGTGAGAGACCTAGTCGGACACGGGTGCACACACTAGCAAAGCTTGCTAGTGTTGCAGCTTGAAATCCCGTCGTTGGGTCAACTAGTGCTG
Source organism: Volucella bombylans (assembly GCA_949129095.1). NCBI lineage: Eukaryota > Metazoa > Arthropoda > Insecta > Diptera > Syrphidae > Volucella > Volucella bombylans. The sequence continues at coordinate 185,488,856 of OX422140.1, read as the reverse complement.
AATGAATGTGTGAGAGAATGTGCGTGTGAATGGGTGTGTGTGTCTGGCAGGAACTGTGGAACATAAAAGATCTGTAAGTCTCTTTTTTGACGACCAGCATAACATATAGTGAAGGTCACAAACAAGTTTTTTTAGTTGGTGCAGAAAAAAAAAATTAAGAAATACTTAAGTTTGAGAATTGCGATAAGCAATTTTTTTCCTTTTCAAAGAAAAAGGAGAATAGAGTAAATTAATAGAGTCGCGAGTTCGGGCCTTGGCCAAGAAAAAAATAAACGAGGAATGGGAAAGTTGGAGTGGCGGGACTAACGGGCGAGAGAACTGTGGTAGGAAGGGGCGCAGCACCGCTAGGATAAAATAAAAAAAGATAATTATAGTGCAGTGTAGTGCAGTTAAAAATGTAGAAATTTATGTTTTTGCTTGTTTTGAAAGTTGAGACTCCGTTGGGGAACGCGTGTTTTAAACTCCCGATAACAGACGGGACACGCGACCAGTTAGCTAACGTTTTTTTTTGTTTCGGGACGTTGAAAATAGCGACGAGTGTTCCGCTAACCACAAAAAAAAAAAAATATAATAAATAGTCCAGCTCCAACGGAGCCGTTATAACGTAGTAGCAAAAAAAAGTTTTTATTCATCGAATTTTTGTCGTGGAATTTTTTTCTCGGGGAAGTTTTTTCTCCTTTTTGGTCTCTCGGAAAGGTTTCGTGATTGGGAAGAAAAATCACGTGGCGCCCTCTTTGTTGTACCCAGGTCTAGCTGCCATCAAAGCGTTACCTGGAGGAACCCACCGCGGGGATAATCAGATCCAAGAAAGTGTTATCGTTTGGTTCGGGGCATCGCCGTATGGGTTCCGGGAACCAAACATAACAACAGACAAATCAAAATCGGCTTATTTATGAGCGAAATATGCTTGCAAAAGAACATTGCGCAATACAAAAGGCAGTTCACTGCGCCAAAGTCAACCAGCATCCCCTATCAGATTGGTACATTAAATTAATTTTGCTGTAGGTAATCGCTAATCGCCTCCAATTGCGCCCCCAAGTTGGATAAAGTTTCTTGAGCGCGACAACAAACCCGAGGTCACTTTTTACCATGTTGTTCCTCCGGAATGGATTTGGAGGCACTTTGGGCCGGAGCGGTGGTTTTTACATAAGCTAAACATGTGTGGTTGCTTAGCTGTCACATAAAACACTTCCATGTCCATTGTTCAAGCGTGCAGATCCAAAACATCTTCTTAGATACTCTCTTTCCCAGCCGAAGTTCATGCATATTATAATGTGTATATGACCTACTTAAGGCTGTCTCTTTTATGTGTTTTGTTATTCATTACACTTCGGAAGCACATACATATATCGTCGCATTATCAGCTTTCGACCGGGCCTGCTTGTTTAGAAGATAGTGTCCACATAAATTGCCGGCTGCAATGCTAAGGCCTTTTCTACCAAGTTCGTTTTCTGAAGTCTAAAAACACTAGCCATATACATTTAGGTTTAACCCATTACAAATTACACTGGCTCTAGCTAGCTTATCGGCGACTAATTTCGATCTTTGCCATTGTACCTGGGCACTCTATAAAGAATAATGCGGTTCTTGTGTAATGTACGACAACTATGTCACGTTGCGATTGCCTGATTGCCTGTGTAACCAACACCATCCTTGGATGATATTGATCAGCAGGCCACTTTCCATCCTCGATCTCTGATCCGTTGCCATCATATGATACAGGCGGTTACTCCATATTGTCAATGTTAAAGTCATGCGACTACCAAAAAGACTGCGGCCTGTTCCTAAGGATTTCTTGATATTGAGTTTGGTTTGACTGTGGAACGGTGATATATGGTGCTGATTCTAAAAAGTCATACGTTCCGTCTCAGTTCAGGCTTCATGATTAGGTATGGACCTTCCTAGCCAATGCGCTACGGCCGATTGAAGTCTTAATTTGTTCACCATTGCTTTCTAACATGTAAAATCGAAGAAGATACAATTTTCTATTTTTGTATTGAGTATTTCTACATAAATTGCCGGCTGCAATGAAGGTCATCGCATATAATAATGCTGATGTCTATTAATTTGTCTATAGCATCGGAAAATTCTACAATATGTGTCCTGATGTTTGTTCATTCTCCCATTTTATGCAAAATTAGATTGTTTAGCAAAAGGTAGCTTTTCGTGGGGATTATTTTGACTGATATATTTTATGTAATTTTTGCATACCGCGTTCGAGATTCGGCAATCCTTGATCTGAAGAACTTTTTGCCAGTATCAAATTCGTTGGTACTTTTATATCACCTTCCATATATTTTAGTGCGTGTTCCAAAACTGCGGTTTCAGATTCACCCTCACAAAATTGCATTTTTTGTTTAGGCCGCTTCAAGTTGAAGTTGCAACGCATTAAAGTTTAGCTTACCCAATTTTTCTATTCACGTGGCTATGTTATTCATACCGAATTCTTTCATTTCATCATGGCAAAACTTACACCCACACAATGCTTACAAATTATTGAATTCCATTATCAAAATTCGTTCTCTGTGAAATGTGTTTTTCGCGCACTTCGACCGTTTTACGGTCATTATAATTGATCTACTGAGCAAGCAATATTCAAGCCAAAGTGACCAAATTTCGCAGCAATTTCACGCTATTGTACAACAAGCCACCTACCAGTACAGTGCGGTGATTTTCGGTGAGTGGGCCTTAGAAAAGCTGGAGGAAAATCCACTGTTTTATCGAAAAAATGTCTTTAGTGACGAGGCTCATTTCTGGTTGAATGGGTATGCTAATAAACAAAACTGCCATATTTGGCCCAATGAGCAACCTCATGTAATACAAGAACTGCCAATGCACCCAAAAAAATGCACGGTTTGGTGCGGTTTATAGCCCGGCGGACTCATTGGCCCGTTACTAGTGTCCACTATCGTTCAATGATTTCGAACTTTCTTTCTCTTTCTCCCCAAAATGCACGAGCTGAACCTCCTCGACATGTGGTTCCAGCAAGATGGCGCTACGTGCCACCAGCGTCAGTTGCAGACTTGGAAGACAACATTACACGTGTTATTAGCGAGGTACCAGCCAATATGATCGAAAAATTGATTCAAAATTGGACTCTCGGTATGGACCACTTAAAACGCAAACAATCTTTAAAAAGTAAATGGCAAACATTGATTTATAAAATCAAATAAAAAATGTATACATTTTTTGCAATTTTCCTGTGTTTTTTGTGTTTTTTTTTTGGCAATTAAAAAGCAAACGTTTAAAAAATCACCCATAATTATTTCGATGCTTTATAGCATCCAATAGGTTATATTTTATTTGACAGTCAATGTTGACAAATGGCATACACGGAGAACTTGGATATGTATATTCAACAATTTTCCACACATTTTATTCGAATCTCTTTCACTAAAATTAAAATACAACAAAAACCGAATTATATACAAAAATTGATAGTCCTCACTAAATAAATGAGGTCTATCTAAAAAGAACTTACACTTCCACCTTAATGCTGGCAGAAACTTGTGCATAATAATAACGACTCAATAAATCTCGTTGAAAACCAACCTTAATCCTATCTCGAGCAATTTAAGGCACTTCCATCCCCATGCGCTAGGCTACTTGGAAGATAATTCCATTCTCGTTGCACCAAAAAGTGGCTAGGACCGAAGTAAAACAATGCACCTGACACCACCGTCATGCTCATCCACCCCCAACACAGAGCATCTAAACACTCTTTTCTTACGCGTAATCTCTGCGAAGAAGCAGTCTGAAGGCATTTGAATACATTTACAGGGAATAAAGTGAACCAGGATTCCGTCTGAGTATATTCCGGATATGCAGTTGGGTGCACCACCTATTTTTTGTATTTTTTTTTTTTGTTGTTGTACTCGTATCTGCTTCAGAACAGATGAATAAGTTTAGAAACGCAAACATTTCAACGCCACTTTTATCTGATTTCTTGAATAAGGTATATTGGGGGGTTGAGAACAGTGGGGGTGGTTGGATAAGACTCGGCTTTTCGTTAGAGAGTTGTGTTATTTTAGTCAGTTTGCTCTGTCAGACGTCGTGTCTTGGTGTTGTGGCTTTGAATGTTATCAGCAGATTTATGCTGATGCTAATGCTTCTTCGGATGCCAGCTTGTTGTGTGCATTAGTGAATATCATAATAGTCTAAGTGTTGGATAAACTTTAAACTTGGACGAGACTTAAAAATGCAAGAGTACTTCCAGTCGGGTGAAAGTTTCGGGACTCAGAGAGGAATAATTTGAATGGTGCATTGGTGCAAATATATGCTATAACAAGGATAAAACAATTTATTAATTCAATGCATTTTTTTCGGTTTTAGATATACTCGTATGTATAAACTTATGGTTAATAGAGCAATTGTAAAATTACATTTTCGATAATTAGGGTTTAAAGAATCGGAGATGGAAATAAAGAAAATCCTACGGCTTATAGCTGTGAAGGATCAGTTATTTTTGAGGAAGGACAAAGTTATATCCTCCTAACGCTCCTACTGCACTTACGTCCCTTCTTTCCAAGGTCATCGAAACGCTGATTAATCGTCAGCTCATGAAATATCTCGAAACACGAGAACCCAATATATTCCTTTGCTGGCAACAGTACTTTCTGCTTTTCATATTCGTTCCCGGACTAACGTCCCTGCTCTTCGGCTGTAGAACGGGAACGGCAGCGTATGTTAAGCTCATTAAATTCTGACATTAGTAGCATAACTAATTGGGGAACTATCAACAGAGTAGAATTTAATGGTTCCAAAACACAATGCTGTCTGCTGGCGTTAAAGCGAAATTTAGACACGCAGCCATTATCCATGAATTGTACTTGCATCGTCGAAACCGAAAAACTTTCCATTTTCGGTATGTGTGTCAATGACAACCTACGTTCGAACGAACACATATGTTGCGAAATGTCTAGGTTTCCTCTAGCGATGTAAGGAAGACTTCATCCCCTCTGATCGGACCTCAATATATAAGGCATTTATCCGCCCGAAATTGGAGTACAATGCCTACATCTGGTCAGGTGCCCCCAAAACATTTCTGAACCTGCTAGATAAGATTCAAAACCGTGCGTTAAAACTCATAGGTGATACTAATATCACTCAAACAGTGGACACCCTCGAACACCGTCGAAATGTCTTGTGTCTCACTCTGTTTTATCGCTATTTTCACCACCAGTGCTCCATAGAAATCGCCAGTAGCGTTCCGCCCCGTCAAACTTTTAATCGTATCACCCGTCTCATCAGTATTCCCTCAAGCCCACTTTCGGACGTACTTTGAAATATCGTGATTCGTTCTTAAGCCGTACAACTCGCTTATGGAATGCTCTGCCTAGCTTTTTATTCCCTAGTCATTATAACCCTCAAACATTTAAAACCGGCGTTCACCGGTACCTCTCTTTCCATCCTCCCTGATTTTCCTTCGCCGGCGCTGTGTGTAAACATTTTAAGGGTACTTAAGTCCCTTGAGCGCGCGTAAATTATTATTAAAAAAAGAAAACGATTAGATACTACATGACAACATACTACACAATGTATCAATTGTGACTCCACTTTTGAGAGAAGTTAGTGTATCTTCGTGTTGAGTCTACTTAAAAGCACTGATTCTTCAGCTTTGGATGCACTATGCTAACTTGCGGTGTTGAAACTCTGGGATATTCCGGTTTTTTGGAGTTGATCCTTTAACATACCCTATTCGGCATTGTCACTTAACATACATATGGCCCTTCATACAATGCGAAAATAGACAAAATGTCATCACAATATTTAAAGTAAGTTCTCAAACTCAATTGGATTCCGCCCCTCAATTATGATCAACTATCATCTGGTTAACGGAGGATTACCCGAATGAAGAACCGTCGTTTTCAATATTAAGTGCCCTTCAGATGTTCTTTGATGTGTTTGACTGTTGTCTTAGTAATTACAGGGAGGACCCTTGCAGTCATTATTGCTCATCTCGGCCTTCCAAGTTCTTTTAAGAAAATGGCGCAGAAGGTCTGTCTGTCAGTCTTTCGGAAATCGGTCAATCTTAGTAAGGTTCGTCAAGCTTGTCATCAAATTTTGCCGAGTTACTTACTTTGATCGCTTTTGCTGCAACTAGGCTCTTTTTACTGTTCGCATAATTCTAAATCGGGAATTTTAGTATACCAGCAACTTATTACCATTTTGGGATGCTTTTTCATCCACTATATAGCTAAACGGTGTCAAAAAATGTTCCTTCCATCATCTGGATTTATCCTCATCTGAAACCAATAGAAAACCATTTATACGCTTTTTCATTGAGTATTGTTTGGCAACCCTTTTGTGATCCTATACTCGTAACTATTTCTACTGTCGCATCTGCTTCTCGTTATGTATTTAGAGTATTGATGCAGCAGAATTTTCCACATCCTCGCATCCTTTGGGGATTTTCCAGCCGTTGGTCCAGCCATCTCAGACGTTGCATTCTTAGACGTCTGACTAAACCGACGATGTTATATAGCCAGAACAGTTCGTTGTTATGTAGATCTCATTTTCTGATAACAGCATGTACCTTATTTATCCCTCGTTTACGGTCAGACCAATATTGATCGCTCGATGAGCTCGTCCAATCACATCAATGTCATCTGCGTAGGGAAGTAAGTGCGCGAACCTAAAATATTATACAATTCATAGCTCTTTTTTGGGCAGTTAGTTTTGAACGATTCCTTTCCAAGATTTAACGCTGTGATATTGACCAACCAGATTGCTCAAGAACGGTTTCAGATGCTCATATAAAACGCTCTTCTATATAGTGGCGCAGTCAAATAGGTCTTCTGTCCTGCGGATTAGTCAAATGATATTGAGATTTCATGCTACTGGCATACTTCATTAAGACCATATCTTACGGATGATGTGGTGCATATTCCCAACCAGATCACCTCCAGCTGTTTTAAATAGCTCAGAAGATGTCAGATGTCCATCTGCGCTGGCAGCTTTTTTTGACTTCATTGTTGCCTTAAATTTGTAGAGTTTGCAAGTAGTTCTAGTAGTTGCAGCCTGGCAACATATACCACATTCATAGACAAACTAGAGATTTCTTTGTGAGAAGACTTCGAAAGCAATTACACAGGGAGCAGCTTACATGATGCCTCGTTAACAACATCTGCTTTGGTGTTCTTACGGTTTGTCTATAGGAGATAGGATTTCTAGGGATTTTGATGGAAACGCGAACGGCTAAGATCCTAGCGGTCTCTTGCGGTAGGAGATTTTTAGCTTTTAACTTTGGTACCTTACTTGACTTCGTTGTGCCTGTGATATCTGCATTCGTACCTTGGCTAGAACAAGGTAATGATCCAAGTCTATGTTGGCCCTTTGAGAACTCGGACCTCTGGAATGCTGGAAGAGTACCTGGCTTTTATAGAAATGAGATCAATCTGATTGATGATTGATTGACCAGGGGAAAGCTAAGTGCATTTTTGGTGTTGAGATGGGTGCCGCATGATGGCTACTACAAGGGTACGCGCTGGTATTGTACAAATCATAAAGCCTTAACTACATCGCTATACGTGGTGTTCTGTAGGCTGTGCTTTCGGTGACCTGCTGAGAGACTGGCTTCTTTACTCAGGCATGTGTTCGCATTCGGTATTTTTCCCGGGGTTGAAACAATGTCCAAGTTAAAATTTAAAAATTGGTAGCCGGTCTGCCGACAGGAATAAAGAAACAATTTTTTTATTTTTTTTATTTTTCTAAATAAAAACGAGCCCGAACCACACAGGTGGTGGTTTGAACGATTATGGCGGATTGCGATGTCAACAAAGAAAATGCAGCAGGTTGAGTGCTGCCACTTTCGGCTGCTCAGCTAGGGGTGGGTTTAAGGTTAAAATAAGGAAAAAAATATACGGAAGTAGCAATTCTTAAAAAAAAATGCAAATGTGTCCGTAGGCGCTATGCAATCTTTTTGGAAAGGAATTGCGAAACCTTCAAAAAAAGGATGAAAAGGAAAAAAACACGAAAATTAAAAGTCACGTTATAACCAGCGATTTATTGACCGGAATCTCTTATGGCACAATCGATTTAGCGGCATCAACATTTTTTTTTTTTATTTGATGGCAGTTGAAACTACCGGAATGGAAACCGCTTCAAAGTGGGTCGCTATGTAATAAGAATTTTTTTCCAGCGGGTAGCGTTTGTCTTTCGGTTTTCTTTTTATTTCTACGCGGGCGAAAACCTACCGGGATCTCACTGCACAGTCTCACAACACAATACTTAGCGTTTGTATTGTATCCTTCTTCCCTCGTCTTCCTGAATCTCCCTATTGTTCCCTGATGCTGCCCTTTTTTCCCTTTATCTTCTCAACGTCTTTTCCTTTGTCTTTCCACTTGTATTTTTCTTTCTTTTTGTTTTACTGTTTAGTTTTGTATGTAAATTATTTTTCTTTTCTCTTTCTTTTCTTTTTTTGTCACTTTGACTTAAATCCCCCCCCCCCCCCCTTTTTTTTGTTTGATAAATCTCTATCAAGCTTTGTGTTCAACCAAGAAGTGGAGGCCCTTATTCAACTTATCTCCACTCAGACCATTGGCCACCCACACACACATTCATGCGAACATCCAATCGGCTCTTAGCGGGCCCAATGTCTGGTATATGTGTATAGCGCTTCGCTACTTAGCTGGAGAGTGTAACCATTTCTTGGAACACCGCTAGGCCGCTCTTTCTTACACCCAAGTGTGCCACTTTCACTACCCAGGCTATCGGCGAAATTTCCGAGTTCTAGGAATTTCCTTTGGCCTGAGTGAACATTTTCTCTGAATTGTCTTGGGTTCAAATAAACCCTTCATTTGGGACCAAGACAGGGGAACCAAGTCAGAATCTAGGGGTCTCTATTTAAAAAAAGAATGTTTGGCCTTTGTGACTAAGGAAGAAGGAAGCTTCTCTCGAATTTAGTTGACAAAAAGAAGGTGGGGCCGGTGGACTTCTGTTTTGGGGAGAAAAAGGGAATATCAGATAATAAGAATATTTTGTTATTGTTAGTTTCTGTCTTGTGTTTCGTTTGCTCCTGTGCTTTTGTGGGTGTGTTGCGTTTTGTGTATTGCAGAGAGTTGCAGACCGTCAGCCTGGCTTTAGGCAACTGGCGTAGGTTTCAGGTGTTCCATTTACATAGAGGGTCCCAGAAAGTCCATCTGGCTCTAAGCGTATAGTCCAAATAACGTGACAGCCCGCCAAATGTTCAGAGTGCTCCATACCGTCCGCCTGGCTCTGCCCTTCCGGGGTGGAGCTACTGATTGTCACTTGCGATAAGCGTTAATGCAGAAGTCCGGGATTGGAATAATCTACAGGTGCCTTTCGCAAATACGTTCCTCCAAAGCGACAACGGACACAACAGGCAAGGTGGGCCAAAAGGTGAAGGGTTAGGAGCTGGAAGGATGGAGCGGATGCCTTAGCTCTACTTAAGGCTAGATACCACCCATTAGGGGAGACAAAACAACATTTAAGACAAGGGTCGGCTATTTGGTGTTGGACCCTTGCACAACAACCAAAACCTATGGCGCTTTTCCTGCGCTCTTGTAGCAGGCCGTCCGCCTACTCTACGGGGTTCTTCCTAGAGTTTTTGACCGTCAGTCGTACCTATTTATGTTGTCCTTCCAAGGTGCTGAGAAAGTGCACCGAAAACTCTCTCAGAATTTTGGACGAGAAACTGTTAAAAGGGAAAGGTTTGAAGGAGTGAAGTGAAGGTTTCAAGGAAAAAGAGTCCAGCTTGTTGTGGTAAATTTTACCGCAACAATATATACTACTCGTACTTTTTGCCCAATTTTCAAGTACCAGCTCCAAATCTAAATAAAGAAAGATGTTCTTCTTTGTATTCTCCATAGTAGATATCATAATTTTTCATCCTCTTTTCGTCCGTCCCACCTTATCTTTACTTCTGGATTGCGAGTCGTCATCGACTGTTAGATGTTTTGATCTGGGATTATTTCTTTCCCCGTTGGGGAAATTATCCTTCCGCGCAACTTCCAATTTGTCGAGGCAAGTTCTTAAGAAAACCCTTGGACAACGGCTCCGTCTAAACAGTCCGGTATATAAACCTCTCTGAGGTTACGAGCCCGCCATTTGTCTATTCTTCCCTCTGTCAATGGTACTAGAGCTCCCAGACTGCAACAGTTAGAAATGGAAGTAATGGAAGTTGATGGGCAGAAGCTTAAGTGCCGACACTTGTGCCTACATTAAACCCCGTAAGCTATAATAATGATAAATTTGTAATCTGCCTGAGCCGGAAATGTTCTGCACGGTATCCGAATTCATTCCATTGTACGTGTTGGTGCAATTGCTGCTAATGGATGGAGGACGAACATGCACGGTAGTCAGCATTAAAATGTGGTCACATTTCATTCTGATGTTGGCTTAGCGTTCATTTCGAACGTCCAAAGATATCTTTTCGAATCAACACTTGATTGTAAATATGGATTGAGTGCAGGTACTCTCTGGCGATCAGACATGATCTATCTAACATTTCGGAATTACAGAAATACAGAAATCCATCAACCATTCGTAATTGTCATTTCAGTCTCAGACGTCATGAGCTTCCATTAAGTGCGTTTCTAGATATAGTACAGTGTGGGCTTTGATTTTTGGTTGTATGCTTCTACCAAAGATGTCTTCTTTTCTTATTTTTTCCTTAAAATGTCATAAGATGATTCGTAGAAACATTCGTTGGTGATGTCGTCTATTTCTTCTGTGGGGACGTGAGCGCATTTAAGATTAATGTGGGCAAATTAAGTGTTGACGTGAATTGTTACAATGAATTTTCTGAAGATCTTAATAAATTCAGACCCAAATTGATGTCGTTTCTGATATCTATGTCAATCATTTTAGTATAATACATACAAAATATGTAACAGTGTTTCATTCTCCATCCTTTTACCTGTCCTAAAAACTTATTATTGTATATACATTTTATAGATCTCAAATCCGAACACAGCAAACTAGGTCACATAAATAATCTATCATGCTTACTGTTGATGCCACCGCTGATTCTGTTACGCGAATTCATCCGCAGTACGTCTTTCTTCTGATAGGACCTTCGCGCTTATGAGAGTGGCAGGTCAGGCCCGCATGTAAAATATCAATACCCTGTGATTGAATTCTCAGAATTAATGCGCAATCAAATGTGTTGCTATAGACACTGATTGACACCGCTCAGTGCCTACTCGTGTCTTAAAACACCCAGCCAACAAATATACAATACATATATGAGTACATACATTGTTTTATGTCCCTCAAAGCCATATATATATTTGAATATTGTTCCTTAACTGATCATGCCTAATACTGGTAACAATATTTTATTAACTGGCGTTCAAATAACTTGTCATTTTGTTACATGAGATGTTCTCCGCATAAACCCTCTCTCTCTCATCTCTCTCATGCAAAACTCAGTCTTGTAAGACTAATTATTTCCCACATTCCTGGGGGGAATTATATCCATACGGTCCGTGTGTCATTCTTTATCTGACTGCGTAGATGTGCTCATATATGTTCCATTTTTAGATGAAAATGTCTGCACTTGAAGACATTTAACAATGTCAAGGTGTTACCCTCACACGTTTTGATAAGGGATAATAGCACGTTGAAGACTAAAGTGAGTCCTACTTTGTAAGATGTCAAGTCAGAAATTATATTATCACTACGCAACGACATACTGCCGCCGGAAATAGCAGAGATGTGATGTAAACTCTACACCCACAGGGTCGTACATAGGTATAATCAGGTCGTCTTTGAGCGGCTGCTTCAAGTGATAAACTTTGAAATTTATGGTGTTAATATGTATTCAGGTTCCGTATAAATATGACGAATTACACCCTTCCCTCGAGGAAGTAACTTATTTCCACGAGGAATATTACATGCAGTTTGAGTTAAACCCACATTACTGTTAAATTATTGTTGGTTGTCGTGCTTACGATATATTGCGTTGATAGTGACTCTGAGAAAAACACTTTTAAAAACTGTGTTGTTAGATCATTATTTTTCTGAAAAGCAAAAATCCTAAATAATCAACCTACAAAATTCGTTCACAACGGTTGCTTTTTGAATAACTGAAGAGTTTCTTATATATCGTGAACATTTTACATTACAAGTATGTCATCTATTATATTATAGTTATAACAATTTTCTCATTTTTTTGTTTTTATTTTTAAAGCATATTTATGGACACAACCAACTTCTTTCACCTGGATGAAGACATAGTATTACCTCTACTTCCACCGGAAAGTACTAAATATTTAATAAAATTGCAAAACTAGCAAAACTAGACTAGTAACAAACTGAGGGAAAAATCCAATCAGTCTATTTATTTTATTCAAAGCCAATTAAACCGTATTCTATATTTTTTTCTATTTTAAGACCATTTTGCCCATAGATCGAACAGCAGATACCTTTACTAACAAGTTGCAGCAGATTACCCTTATTTAACTCCAATATTCGTATTTTGGAGTTTTCAGTAATGAAATGCTCCCCAAATAGTTATGCTGTTAATAACAGAATTTAATGAGCCTAACATACGCTGCCGTTCCCGTTCTAAAGCCGAAGAGCAGGGACGTGAGTTCGGAAACGAATATAAAAAGCAGAGAGTACTATCGTCAGCAAAGGAATGTATGTGATTAAAAGTAGCAGGCAAGAGATCATTGAAACTCTGTTAACTGCCTTAGAAATATCAAGTGCAACTATCTTGCTTTCGCCAGATTCCACTTTTCGGTGAGACATGCAATCAGGTCACCAGTGGAATGTTGCTAAACCGAAACCGTACTGCCGGTTAATGAGGGTTTTTCTGTTTCGAGATATTTCATGAGCTGACGATTTATTAGCGTTTCCATGAAGGGACGTAAGGGCAATGGGTCTGTAGGTGAGAGAGAAGAAGATTCGACTTTTTTAAGGACGGGCTGCAAAAATGCTGTTTTCCATCTACTCAGAAAGGTTCCTAAAGAGGAGAATTGATGGAAAAACGTACACAGTTGTTTAGCCAGCGAGGAAGAACACCTCTTCAGAAGAAGGGGAGATATACCATCTGGACCTTCGGATTTGTAAATGCTAAGATCTTTAAGTACACTTGCTTCTACACGAGTTCGAAAGTGGATTCGTCCCATTGAAGAGTCGATGCACTCAAGTGTATGCGGAGGCAAAGCACAATCTGGGAGTGTTGAGCTGACCGCAAAGTGTGCAGCAAGCAGATTGGCCTTGTCCAAAGAGCTGGCAGGTGGAATGTCATGAGTGTTGGGATGGCGGATGAGGCAGAATTTCTAATGTTTTTGACGAACGGCCAAAAATTGTTACTGCCTTTGTCACTTTGCAGTATTTTTGGAATCAGTTTGAAGTATTTTCGGTTTTCCTCTGTCTGACCGCCTCTTTACAGGTCGAGTCGTACCACGTCTTTTCTTCTGGTTTAAGGATAAAGGATCTTATTCCAAAGAGAATAGTATCTGTGATCATATCGTTATCGAGGAATCATAATGACCAGGTAAAGAAGCTGTTGTTGACCGCTCCAGTTGGCTTTCTCGTATTGCTATACGGTTATTTTAGGAATCTTTTATGTTGAGATGCGTAACGTCTGACGTAACGAAGTGCTTATACTGTGGTCATTTTTCAAACTTATGCATAATTTATTGCTCTCGAATTTTTTGTTGTGGCTAGAGTTCTAGGAGAACTTTTTTCACCAATATAAGTAATGGAATTCGTACTTGCCTGGGTTGCGGACATGGCCATGCACTCAAGAACCTGGCAACGTTTTTCGTTGAACTGCGCAAATTACTTAAAACTGGGTAGACTTTCAGCTGTATAATCCTCTTGCCACTTGCCGCGTGTTGATGCATCTAGTTTGGATAAAATTAGGTGTTCAAGAAGATATTAATATAAACATGAAATATTGTATTCAATTTGAATTTATTGTTATTGGGTTGAGTTAATATTGTTAATTAATTATCCAAATATAAATGTTAAGTTAATATCAAGTCACACTACCTAACCAGTAATTAACTAAGTAGTTCTAAAAAACTCAACGAACATTAGAGTATAAATAGAAGTGTGTCAAAGTTCAAAGTATTAATTAATATTGTATTGTGGAGAATCGAAATATATTTTATAACGTGTGGATTAAGTTATCTTTTCTTTCCCTTAAATTATTAAGATAAAACACTGGTCCTTCGAGTTTTTAAAATTAATAATTATTAATTCAATATCGGAAAATTGTGTGTGTGAACAATTTTTTTTTTACATTTAAATTAAACTCATTACATATAGACATATACGTAAGTTTGTGCACATACATATATAAAGAAAAAACAGAAACGATTTGGAAAGTGCTAAAAGTAGTTAAAACTAAAACTAAAACTAGCTAAAAGTTCAAAGTGAGTTTTTTTTTCAAGTATCAAACGGGTTCTCGCGCCGTGAAATAGTTCTTTTGTACACAAGTAATACACTAGAAGCAGTGCACCGTTGGAAGTACAGCAACAAGAACCGCAAGATAGCGACAGTTAGGCATCCAGTTACAGACAGTTACATCCAGTTACAGACAGTTACATCCAGTTAACAACTGAAACAAACAAAAATTGTTCATTATCTAGGACGGGTTCGTACGTAAGTTGAAATACATACTTACATTTTTTTTTTCTCTTACGAATCATTTATTTTCGAGCCCACCTGGAACCAGTGCTTGAACGTGGATTGGAATTAGTTCTCGTTCTTCTGATAACCACATCATCTCGAATCGAACTTCAATCAAAGCAATATGAGCGCAATGTTAAAGCTGCAAAATAACTCGCTCAAGCAAATGATCTAGGATGTGGAAAATTATGGCAAACGTTCGCCAAAGGACAGAACAAAAAACTACATAAAAAATCGAATCAGCACGCTGGAGGAAAATTTTAAAATGAGTACACAGTATAACAACAAAGGAATTACTGAAGCTGAACCCGGATATATAGCGAAATTAGAAGACATCTTCGAGAAGATAAAGGAGCTTTACTACGACTATAAAGCGTCAATGCAGGATGCGTTGGACAAACTAGAAGTAGTAACGGAAAGTACGGTGAGTACTAAGTTAAGCAATGATAGTGATAAGCTAAAGATAAGTCTACCAAAAATAAATATTCCAATTTTCTCCGGGGATTATAATACATGGAGATCGTTTCACGATATCTTTGATTCACTTATAAACTCTAATAAAGAATTATCTGACGTCGAAAAATTACATTATTTAAAATCTAGTCTGCGTGATGAAGCAGAGCGTTTGTTGCAACTAATGAGAGGAATTATAAGCCTGCATGGGAAATATTAATTTCGCGGCATGACCACAAAAGTGTGCTCGTCAATACGCAACTAAAAATATTTTTCGACCAAGAAACGATTCGAGTTGAGTCAGTCGCGGCACTAAAAAAGCTACTCGATACTTCAGTGGAGTGCAAACATGCTCTCCAAAATTTAAAGCTGCCATTCGAACACTGGGATACGGTCTAAATTTTCTCAATGGTGAGGAAACTACCGCCTATCACTCAACAATTGTGGGAGGAGAAATTAGGAACCGATAAAGAACTACCTAAATTTAAAAACTTTTGTGATTTTTTAGAATCGAGATTTAGAACGCTAGAAGCTGTAAAGCAACAGCAAGATACGAAAATAAATAAAGAGGTATCGGTAAAAGAACAGTCTTTTCTTCTTAAACAAACTAAAAAGATACAATACAGTTGCAAGGTTCGCAATAAAGATGCCCACGCACTACGTAAGTGTAGTAAATTTCTTAAACTCGATATCGCTTCACGCAAGTCATGGGTTAATCGAATACGGGTTTGTCAGAACTGCTTGGCCTACAGCCACGACACAGCGCAGTGCCCAAGTAGGATCTGGTGCTACTTCTGTCAGCAACTCCACCATTCGCTGCTCCATTCAAATTTAACTCCACACAGTTCATACTCTACAAACACACAACACCACACCACACATACAGCGCCTAGTACATCCACCAATAACCAACATCCACACTATAACCCAACACATGCACAATCACCACATCTTAATCCTAACTTTACCTTTTCAACAAAATCATATACAGAGTCTTCACACTTCACAAGAAATTAGGGAAGTATTGTTAGCTACAGCGATAGTAAGTATAGGGTCTGCTTCAGGAGAGAAGGTCAATCTTCGCGCGTTATTTGATCCAGGGTCAGAGGCAAGTTTGATCTCTAGACATGCGGCAAACATGTTAGGTATATCAGAAAAACGCACTCATGTGGAGGTAACAGGATTGGGGAAGGTTAGTAGCGGAACTTGCTACGGATACGTTGATATAACTCTCAGGTCCTTGCAATCAGAGTCCGAAACTAACGTGCAAGCGCTTATCTTCCAATGGCTGACCGGTCTCCTTCCATCCCACAGAGTGCAAGCGGCAAAATGGAGCCACATTATGGGGTTACCTCTGGCCGATCCGACATTTTATATACCATCGGAAATAGATTTAATACTAGGTAACGACGTATACGCTCAAGTCGTGCTACCCCAAATTGTGAGAGATGAATTCGAAATAGGTCCAATAGCCCAAAACACGAAGTTTGGATGGGTTGTCATGGGTAAAACTTCTCAAGTATGCAGGAGCGTAAAAAGCTTTGTTCAGATTACTGATATAGATAAACAATTGCGATGCTTTTGGGGGATAGAAGAGGCACCATTCAAGACTCATCAAACCGACGAGGAAAAAGCATGCGAAACATTTTTTCAGGCGACAACAAAGCGATTGACGAACGGACGCTACGAGGTATCACTGCCTTTCAGAGCAGGGAGGAAACCCGCGCTTGGACCCTCGAAGCAAGGTGCCTTGCGTAGGTTTACACACCTGGAGCGGAGGTTCCGCGACAACAAGAATTTAAAAATCGAATATTCTCAATGTATAGAGGAATACTTACGTTTGGGTCATATGACAGAAGTAGACATGATGCAGGATAAGGCTCTCAATAGTCCATATCATTATTTTCTACCACACCACGCCGTGTTCAAGGAGGCAGCTCCACTACAAAATTGCGGGTGGTTTTTGATGCAGCAGCCAAAACGTCAGATGGCACATCATTAAATCAGCACTTGTTAGCAGGACCTAAGACACAGACAAATATTATGGATATAATTTTAAAGTGGAGAAAGCATAAATTTACCTTTACAGCGGACATCGAAAAGATGTACCGCTAAATCCGCGTCGGTAAAGACGACTCATATTACCAACTAATATTCTGGCGCAGTGATGAGACACAACCAATCAAATTGTATCGATTACAAACGGTTACTTTCGGAAAGACTTGTGCTCCATACTTAGCTATTCGATCGCTCAATCAGTAAGTTAGCTGACGATGAAGGAAATAAGTATCCTCTGGGTGCATACATGGTTAAAAACGACATCTATGTTGATGATTTGTGTGCGGGAGCTGACTCGGTTGATGAAGCAGTAGAAAAACGGCACCAAGTTGACAATCTCTTGCGGGCGGGAGGATTCACTCTGCGAAAATGGGCAACAAATGAGGTTGAAATTCTTGATGGAGTACCTATGGATCAACGGGAAGTAGATTTGTCCTTACCTCTGTCTTCGCTTGCGCAGGTCAAAGCGTTAGGGATTACATAAGTGGTTTCCGGGGGATGATTATCTCTCGTTCCAAAACGCACAGCCAGGCCAGTCTGCACCCACCATGAGAAACATTCTTTCAGCCATATCCAGACTTTTTGACCTGCTCGGGTGGATTTCACCCTGTGTTGTAAAAGGTAAGACGATTATGCAAAATCTTTGGATAAGCCAAGTGGATTGGGATGAACCGATTCCGATGGAAATGAGGAAGGAGTGGACCACGTTCAGCGCGGAGCTAGCACAGCTCGAACAGATCAAAGTTCCACGCTGGATACACACCCATGGAACACAAAAGGAACTGCAACTGCACGGCTTCAGCGATGCTTCCCAGAAAGCATACGGGGCCGCAATTTATCTTCGTGTGTTGGACCAAGCGGACAAAATACATACACACTTGGTGATGGCCAAGACCCGGATAGCTCCAGTGAAGACACAAACTTTGCCGTGTCTGGAACTTTGCGGAGCAGTTCTTCTGGCGACTCTTTTGGACTACACGGCGAGAGTTTTAGACATTAAAGAGGCAAGGCAATATGCGTGAAGCTATTCAACGATTACCTTAGCCTGGATAGCCGCACCTCCAAACAAGTGGACTACATTTGTATGCAACAGAGTTGCAGGGATTCAACAACTGGTTAAACCGGAGAGTTTGATGCACATTCCGAGTGAGATGAATCCTGCGGATTTAGCTTCAAGGGGGACGACGCCTTCGGCGTTGCAAGCGAATACGCTCTGGTGGAAAGGTCCAGAATTTTTGAGAGAATCATGGGACTTTCAATACCCTTCACAGCCGACGAGCCTAAGAACAGAGGAGGAAAAACGTACCGTCAAAGTACATGCAATCAGACAGGTAAAAAATTATATAAGTTCTTTGATATTTTCACACTCCAATCTAGGTAAGCTGCTCAGAATCGTCGCCTACTATCAGCGCTTCATAGCCAACATAAGAAGTTCACCTGAAGTTCGGAAATGGAAGCCATTATCACCGAAAGAAATCAATTCAGCACGAGTCGCGTTGTTAAAAATCGTTCAATCGGAGATGTTTCATGGGACTGAGAATTTCGAGGTTCCAAAATCCCTCTGCTCGTTTACAGACACCGAAGGAATCATGCGAGTAGGTGGCAGATTACAAAACTCGGAGCTTCTATACGAACAACAGCACCAGATCATACTCCGAGGTAATCACCATTTCACAAAACTATTAGTGACAGAGGCCCATCTCAACGCCCTGCATGGAGGCCTACAGTTAACGTTATCATACTTACGGAACAACTATTGGATCCTAAAATTCAAAAATGTGGTCAAAGGGGTGATCAACTGTTGCATTATATGCTATAAACAGAGAGCAAAGGCAGCAAATCAACTGATGGGTAATCTGCCCACCCCGAGAGTGTCCATTCTCGCACACCGGAGTCGACTACGCAGGGCCCATTGAGATAAAAACATGGAAGGGTAGGAACGCGAAGAAGTACAAGGCGTACTTCGCTATCTTTGTATGCTTGGCTACAAAAGCCATACATATCGAAGTCGTCAGCGACCTCACCACAGACGCCTTCATCGCCGCCTTGAGACGATTTACAGCACGACGAGGTCTATGTTCGCAGATATTCAGCGATAACGGCACAAACTTCGTGGGAGCCAATCGAGAACTGAAAAGGTTACTGGAAGAGGCAAAATTCGACTGGACAAAAGTTGCTGAAACGCTGGCAATGGACAACATCAAATGGCACTTCATCCCACCAGCCACCCCTCACTTCGGAGGCCTGTGGGAAGCGGGAGTGAAGTCCATAAAACACCATTTGAAACGCGCCAGCAGAGCAGAAGTGTTCACCTACGAAGAACTTACAACGCTACTGCGTCAAATCGAGGCGTGTCTCACCTCGAGGCCACTATGTCCACTCAGCTATGACCCACAGGATTTCAATGTACCTACTCCGGGACACTTTCTAATTGGAAGACCACTCAACGCTATTCCTCAGCCCGATTCGACGAAAACATCAATAGGTCATCTTAAACATTGGCATCGGATACAACACATGCAGCTTTTGTTTTGGAAAAAGTGGCAAACCGAGTATTTGACACGACTGCAACAAAGACCGAAGTGGTTGAAGGTGGATAGACAGCCTAAGATAGGAGATTTGGTGTTACTGAAAGAAGATCAGTTACCACGTACTAAATGGAGTCTCGCACGCATACTGGAAACTCATGCAGGTGCCGACAAACTAATCAGAGTCGTGACGTTGAGAACACCGAAAGGAGAAATAAGGCGACCAATCACCAGGGTTTGCATCTTACCGTCGAACGAGCACCAGGAAGAAACAACGTTAGAAATGGAAAACCAAACACCAATGACACATAAATAAAACCATCAGTTATTATCAATATTAAATTAAATCACAACACTAGAACTTAAATGCTTCATAATCATTTTATTTTCGATCAAATATCTCGTAAATACAACACAAAATATCAAATAATTACAATAAAACAGCCAACAGCCTACTACATTATCATATTAAATAATTCGTCGACCCAGATAGTACATAGCGCTGTCATAATATCATCATGGATCAGCTGTCTTCACAAAATACGTGCCAATTCCGGTGCTCCAGGTCAATGCACGTACAATGTTCCATTTCGCACTCCACATATGTATGTACGAGTACAACCCCACACAGCAGGAATCCACACTTACGAGTAACTACAAAAAATCCGTCGCGTAACGATTAGATTAGTACACACACACGCGCAAACCGTATCGTCTATTTTACATAAGCACTTCGTTTTTCTCACAATTTCAAAAAAAAAACATTTACTAATTAATTTTTTTTAAGATTCTTTTTCTCCAGGTACTTAATGTGCACTGCACTTGGAGTCAAAACACTACACAACACTATATGTCACGTGTACACTATGTACATATGTACACAAACAACACCGAAATGAAAGGAAATAATAAACCAAGTACCTTCAATGGAGTTGCGTTCCATTGAGGCTTGGGTTAACGGATTCCAAACGAATTCATCTTATAACTATCTATCACAGATATCAAATTAATATATAAATAAGCTTAACTACTCACCTGTTGAACTCCGCACTAATTGACACCCGGTAAAGTGCTTTCAGCGCCCCTTGGTGGCATTTTTTTTACCTCCACGACTGGACAGATTTTGGCCGGGAGCAAAATTATATGTAAAGTTTAATTTCGGTGTGGAACAAAATAAATAAATTAGTTAAAGGATTTATTTTTGTCTGATAAGAATAAAGTCGAAATGTCGAGAAAAAATACGCGAGTTTCGAAATAAGTGCTTGTGAAGTGTTTATATGGGTTAATTTAAATAGAATTGTGGTTAAAAAAATGTAATGTGTCAAAGTTCAAAGTATTAAATAATATTGTACTGTGTAGAATCGAAATATATTTTATAACGTGTGGATTAAGTTATCTTTTCTTTCCCTTAAATTATTAAGATAAAACATTAAGTGTATAATAACGTCATCCCAGTGGTCAACCGGGCGTCCGAGTGCAGCTAGGGCTCCCAAGTGGCTGTTGGTTATATGCAAAATATCTCGCAGGTTTGAAGGAGAGAGTTTGTGAAGCGACGGAGCATTAAATATATTCTTTAGATGTTCGGTGCAAATAAACTTCTTGTTTTTGAAACGCTTGACGAGAATTGCGATGGCAGCGTCGTAGTTTTTTTCATTGGTTTCCAATGATTGTCTTGCTGACAATCCATTGAGCGATGGCTTTAAATACTGCAATTTGGTGTTTTTGGGCAAGGAAGGGTTTGACTGGATGTCCCTCATCCATTAAAGGTTTCATAGAAATCCAACCATTGTGTGATATCACCTGAAAAGATAGGCAGATTAATTTTCGTTAGTTTAAGTTGTTCGGAACTATTCAACCTGATTTTGACTTGGATTTCTCGTTTGGATGGCTACTGTAATTTTGGGGCGAATGTAATAATAAAGCTCTTCATATTGTTCACGCAGGTCTACATCATCCTTTTTTCATCTATCTCCAGCTCCTCTACTTCACCTTGAAGCTCTTCGAAGAATTTGAAGCTTTTGTCGAGAGCAGATATACGAAGTTCCAGTTCTTCATTTGTAGTATCATTTGTACGATCAAGTTGTCCACAAGATATTTGACATCGATTTTTTATATACTCGTGTCTTCTCGAGTCTCGGGCAGATTTTTCGTCCAATGGCATATCTTATGGAAAAATTGATTTTGTTAAAAATAACAAAAATAATTGAAAATTGTTGCGTGAGAAATCACGTCGGGGTCACCATGTAAAAGTGGCTTCACAAGCTTTTTTATGATCCTTAATGATTAGTAGATTAAACAGGCGCCACTCTTGACTTTGCGCACAATAATGTTACGATATTAGCTCCTAAAGGAAAAACATTTTCCTCATCAAATGAGAGCTGATGCATTGCACGAATTGCCAAGAAAGCTGCGGGCTTAGTACCATATGTCACTGTGTCTAATTTAAAAATTCTAATGTTATCCTTTGGATGGTCATGCCATAATATTCATTGGAGTTTTTTGTCTGGATGCGATACACGAACGTAACGGTACATTTTACAGATATCTCCGCACAAGGCAACTTTAAAAAATCGAAAGCGTAGTAGCCTGTTGAAAAGTTTTTTTTGTATGGTTGGCCCTGCCAAAAGCAGATCGTTTAAAGAATATCCCGAGGTTGTTTTTGCTGATCCATCAAATACGATGCGTAGCTTTGTCGTCGTGCTGTTAAGCTTTTGTACGCTATGATGGGGCAAGAAATACGTTGGTGTATTTGTGTGGGATTCTGCGAATAACATATGACCAAGCGTTTCGTACTCATGTATAAAATATGTGTATTGATTTTTCAACTCTTGATTATTTTCCAACTTCCTTTCCAAACTCTTAAACCTACGAAGAGCATGATTAAATGAATTACCTAAAGCATTGAAATTTGCCTTTGTTGGCAATTTAACAGAATATGATCCAGAAGCAAGACGAGTGGAGTTTTGTTTGAAGTGCTGCTCACACCAGAGATCTTCCTCAGACACAGAAGAATTTAAATTAGAACAATTCTCTACTTCTCAGAACCACTGTACAAGTTCATTTAACGAAACGTCGTCTGCTGGATGAACTAAGTTTTTGCTACAAGCTGCTAAGGTCGATGATCGATTGCTCGAGTATAACACTCCTCCAGAAATAACCCAGCCAAGACGGGTTTTTTGCAAAGTGGGTAGGGTATTTGCTATACGAATTTGACCAACGCACAATAAATCAAAAAATAAACCAGCGCCTATGAATATGTCAATACATTGAGGTTTGAAGAACTGAGGATCGGCTAATCTAAGATTTTGTAGGATATTCCAGTCGGAGGCGTTCAGGTCAAAATTGGGTTGTTAATCTGTTATGCTGGGTGTGACAACGGCTGTGAACGAAATGGTATATTCG
Organism: Volucella bombylans; assembly: GCA_949129095.1. NCBI lineage: Eukaryota > Metazoa > Arthropoda > Insecta > Diptera > Syrphidae > Volucella > Volucella bombylans. Next base: position 185,465,805 of record OX422140.1, on the reverse strand, counting down.
CCATCCGTGACTGTGTAAAAATGTCTACCGATTTATCAGCTGCAAGATTGGAATCCCCTATACCAGAGATTGATATTTGGGAACCAAGGTACCTGAGCGATTTTTGACGAAAAGTATGGCTGTAGCTAGTTATACATAATTGTTAGTGACCGATATTGAGGTTTCAGGTGTAGGGCTCGTTGATGCAGATGATACGAGTGAAAATTGCGAAGTATTTATAGGAGCATTTAACGATTCGTTTACAGATTCAGAAGCATTCAATAGGGATGAAGATGGAACGGCTGGAGGAGTAGGGTTCATATGAAGCAGTGAATGGTTTTTTGCAGAGCAGTGGTGACAATGATTTGACTTGCACCGCTGTAAGTTGTGACCCTTGCGTAGACAATTCAAACAAAAATGCAGTCTTTTGGCTTCTTTAAACCGTAAATTTGGAGACAAATTTGTAAAAAGTGAACAGCTACTTATATAATGTTCCTTTGAATCGCAAAATACACACAAAATATGTCCACTTGAGGACGCTACCAAAACGTTTCTATTGTTTTTTGTATAATTTGAATGCTTTCCCACCTGGTTGCTAGGTGTTTGTGTTACCATAGCGCTTTCCAAATTTTCCAACGCCCGGCATCTTTTTTCCAGAAATGCTGACATGACGGTCCATGTTGGCAATTTATGAACTGGTAATTTCTCCTCCTCCCATTTCTACTGTGTTCTCAGATCAAGTTTGCGAACTATGAGGTATATGAGTCCATCAGAGATTTCTTCGGGTGACGCCAATGTACGAGTATGTAGAGCACGAATGTGTGAGTTGAATTTGTCACTTAGTTCACGTAAACCACTCTCGGAACCCTTTATAACACATTTCAACCTGAAGATCGCCTTTATGTGAGACTGAAAAATAAGCAATTTTTTATCACAATGATTTTTTAATAAAAGTAAAGCTTTGTCATAATTTTCCTCGTTAGTTTCAAGTGAGCATGTCCAACTCCATGTACATTAAGCTCGCAAAATTTTGGAATTTTTAACTCGGGTAGACGGGATTTTCTTTGGGATGACGCGAATGCCGACGATGTTTGCTCCAAGGTAAAACGACGAGTCGAAGAATGCAGCGATTTTGCCCTGCATTGGGAATTAAGCTCGCGAGATAGTTTAGCTTTCTCATCAAAATAAATCGACGAGAACCCAGCAAATTCACAAGGATCGGCCTCCTCAACAATTGCCCGAATCTTGTCATAATCATTATAAACGCGGTCGATAAATTCTATTCGCACGGAAAGTTCAGCTTCATCGAATTCAGTTAGCCGCTCAACTGTAAGTTCTCTGTTAAGTTGTGCTAACTTCTATTTTAATGACATGTTCCTTTGTTTAGCAAAGGAACTGTTCTCTGCACAGTTATTGTGAGCGTCATTCGATGCACCGGGGAAACTTTCTTGCATCTTGTTTGCCAAAAAAAAAAACAATCACGCAACCGATAGATTTTAAGCGAAAACGAGAAAAAAAAATTGCGAAATCGATATAATGTTATTATCCGAATTGATAATATCAGACTTCCAACCGGATCACGTCGGGGTCATGATGTTTGAGGAGGTACTTTGTTTGCACCACCTATTGTTAAAAAAAAAAATAATAATAAAGAAACAAACACGTTTGAAATAAAATTGTCTTTATTGCTGATCGCGGCAGAAGTGATCTTTTACATTACAAGCAGGTTAATAAAGAGACTCTTTTGAGTGTTTTGCTTTAAGAGTGTTTTTGCTTTGAGCATATTATTTTGCCTTGTTCATTGCTGCTGTGAATAGTAGTTTAAATCTTATCTTAGTGGTAGATCCCAAATAACATCTATCAATGGAATATCTTCGAAAAGTGTTGCTACGACGATGGGTTTATCACAGGGGTCAAGCTCAAGGGAACATTATTGTTTAATATTTATATAAATGACACAGCATGCGAATTGAAAAATTCAAAGGTTTTCTATACCCTGATGATGCAGTTGTGTACGTTACCGGGAACAATATAGATATTTGTGTTCTTAAGCTGAGTAAAAGATTAAAATGTAACAAATTTAAATTAAATGTAAACAAGTCAAAATATATGATATTTAAGAGAAATATAAGTATAAACTTAATGCTAGATAATGAGACTATTGAATAAGTGGCACAAATCAAATACTTAGGAATTATTGTAGACAAGAATTTAAAATTAAATTTACAAATAGAGTATATAGTAAAAACGTATCTAAAAAAAATTATATTTTAAAGAGAATTCGAAATATATATATGTATAAAGCTGTGATCAAATCACATTTAGAATATTGTTCCTCTATGTTGTACATATGAAGTTATTATGAAATAAAAAGACTGCAAAGTTACTCAACCGAACAATGCGAGTAATTTTGAAGTGCAATAGATATATATCAGTTTGTTTTACGTTAAATTCTCTATTGTGTTAATCAATGAATCCTAGTCAATACTGTATGTTTTCTTTTTCAAATGAAATACGGGCTTTTGCCTAATTACTTTAAAAAGCTACATAAGTTATATTGGAGATACTCAGCCGTACCAACTTAGAAATAGAGACATAGAAATCTAGACAATTTTTCTGAAAATAGTTTTGTTTATAAAGTTGATCAATTGTTTAGTTCTTTGTCGTTATACAGGGTGTCCTTTAATTCGTCAAGGATAACTTGGGAAATGATTTTCGGGTATATTCTGAGAAAAAAAAGGGTCATCATTATCATTTATCTGAAGACTCAAAGAAGATATCATTTAAACGCAGTTAGAAAGCCTGGTATTTTTTCTAAAATAAAGTCCTGAACAAAGTGCCTACCATTAGTATTAACAGAGTAATTTCCGTTAACATTGGTCTGGGTACACAAAAGTAAGCCTTTTCTTAAATCTTCGATAAATGATGTCAACACTGGAGATTGGAAACCCTTACTGTAGAACGATTTTTTTCTTAGAATGTACCTAAAAATCATTTCCCAAATTATCCTTGACAATTTAGGGGGCACCCTGTGTATTAAAAATGAAAGTTTTTACCGTCAATTTCTATGAAGCAGGCGTTTCCCGGAAGAGTGCCCGACCACTCTGAAGAATGGTCGCGGATAAAGATATTTAATATGGGCGCAAACCAATTATTCTTCGGCTTCACTACCAACATAGAGAACCGCAAATGAATAGGGGATTCGCGTTTTCTTTTTCCCCGTGCCGTCAAACCGATTTCAAACCAAGAAGAATAAATTATAAACGACTATTTGCAACAACGTTACAATTCTTTATTTTTTAATTCAAACAAAATTAATCAGTAACTTACAAACAGGTCTCCGCTAAACAATCCTACTCCTTAAACTTATATTAAATACAAAATATTATAGAAAAAAAACTCTCTACAATACTCGCATTTGAATCCGCGTTTTAGTTTTCCGCGCCAAACGTTGCTTTTACCAAATCGAACTAAGCAACTTAATTTCAAAGTTAATCAGAATCTACGTTAACTTAATACTATAGGCAAAAGCATAACTAGGCGGATATACACACGTATACAAATTAGTTATCCAGGCATAAATGCTTAGCTATCTTCTCGTTCAACACGTCTCCAACGGCTTGATGGTCCCTGCTTAGCATACTCGTCTACCGTGTCACTACTACCTATCTTTTAAGTCACAGCGCTCGACAAATTGAAAAGTTTGACTTATTCATTTTTTGACACTACGGACAAAATTTTTACACCTTTATATCTTTCTGAGCAATTAATAGTTTTTACTCTACTGCTTTACACTTACGTTTCGTGCTACCGAACTATTTTGTAACCTTTTTATTTTGGCCTTCTGATTATTGCCTGGCACTGTCTACATTCGCGGTTCCGTTTTTTTTTCCTTTATTTGTTATTTCGGTCTTTTAACGCCTTTTAAACACAAGAGGCTTCCTATCATTCCGTTCTGCGAAACTCCTTCCTCAGTTGTTTTGTTTATTTTTTTTTTCCTTTTTTTAACTTTCATGGGGTTCTCGGGTCATTTTTAACATTTTAGGAAAGAAATTAGCTTTTCTCTAAAACTAAATTTTTAAGGACTTGATGTTTCATGACTTCTTCTAGAGTTTTGAACTTTTATTTAATTTTATAAAAAGATAAATATTTTATTTTATGACATTTTTTTTACGATCGCGGACCTCAAGTCAAAATTTACCACACCGTATTAACGGAACGTCTATTATGTTTTTATTTGTTTTCAGATTGCTCAGTAATTGTTATGCGGTTGCATTGTTTTACTTACAGTGCTTTATTTAATTTATTAAAAAAAAAAACCATTTAACGCGTTCGCTGCCATGAGGACGCCGGCGGTCTCAGCACACATTGTTTTTGTATTGGTTCATTTTCGTGATGGCTTTGTGGTGAAATATTAAAATCTTGCTGGTGGCTTCCCAATACAACAAATAATAAATATTCTTCATGGTTTTTAGGTAGTAACACTGCACTCGATCCAGTGACAGTTCTTTTTATCACACAACCTTCCACTGAAAATCACCGTGGCGTATGGGGACTCTAAAATTACTTTCCACTGTTAAAATAGTGCCGGAAGAGCCTCGAGGGAAAAAGTTATAAACTTCTTGCCTGGATTGACACGTTATTAGTCCTCAAGAATCATAGCACAAGAAATTTCCAGCTTCGAATTATTTTTTCCACCTCCTTTGGTACGTACTACAATATATTGGCTTATACAAACATTGAGGGTAAACGCATATTTGATGAAGAATGGACTGATATTGATAGCACTGAACTGTTTGCATTCATTGGACTTCTTTTATTGGCTGGTATTTTTCGATCAAATAACGAAAGCTCTGAAAGTCTGTGGAACTCTCAAAAAGGGTGGCCAATATTTGCAGCAACTATGTCACTGAAGACTTTCAAAAAAATATCTAGAATTATCAGGTTCGATAACAGAGAAACTCGAAGTGAACGGCATTTGTTAGACAAATTTGCTCCTATACTTGAATTGTGGAACCATTTGGTTGAGATACATATTACGTAAGCTTTACAATCTATCCGAAAATGTAACAATAGATGAACAACTGGTAGCATTTAGAGGAAGATGTTATTACCGACAGTACATTCCATCAAAGCCTGAGAAGTACGGAAACAAGTTTTGTGTACTTTTTGATTCTGCAACAAGCTATGCTTGGAATATTCAACCCGATATAGGCGAGGAACTCGGAAGTACACTTGAAAGAAATCAGGGTATGCGTGTAATTCTTGATTTGGTTGTAGGGCTAAGGGGACTTACGACTGATAACTTTTTCACATCTTATCAACTGGGAAAAAAGTTACTGAAGAAACAGATTACACTAGTTAGAACAATACGCAAAAACAAGCCCGAATTACCACCAGAAGCAGTAAATGTAAAAGGAAGACCAATTTTTTTCATCAAATTTTGCCTTTACCAAGAACACTACCATCGTGTCTTATATCCCGAAAAAAATAAATAAACCAATGAATCTTCTAAGTACATTTCACCATGACTCGAAAGTGAGTGACCGAGCAGATAAAAATCCATCAATAATACTAGACTACAACAAGTATAAAGGTGGTGTATACACATTGGACATAGTAGTAAGTTGCTACCTTATCTGTCTTGGTAAGCGCCGCTACTTTTGTTGTTTTTTTTTTCTTTTCCACTCGATGGTCCAGATCAGACTACCACTTCTAACCTTCCACGACCGCTATGTGGATTTCCAATCCCGATCAGGAGTAAAAAGAAAAAAACTAAAAAACTAAGCGATCTCAGACGGGGACTTGAACCTTGGATCCGGCAATTGGAAGCCAGGCCCATAAAAAGTGGATGATATTAACCTAGATAGAGGGTATACACCAACTCATTTCCACGATTTGGTCGCAGTAAGGTACTTCTATGCATTATGAATATAACTTTCACATCGTTTGTCTACTGTACAAATAGGGAGACCCTATTAAGTGGGCCACCTGCAGATGCATTTGTCTCCTTAATATTACCTGCAAAATCTTGTCAGAAGCATTGTGTGAATATCTGAAATAATTTGTCAGCGATTTGATTGGCGCTTAGATATCAGTGAGGTCTTAGCCTATAAGTCTTTAGGGAAAGCCCAAAAGATCCAGGCCGATACACACAGATCTGCTTATCGAATTCAAGGCCGCATATGACGGCATCTGCGGAAAAGCGCTTTTCAGAGGCTCACCTAATTTTGGTATCACTGCTAAAGATTGTACAGAATGACGATGGAGAAAGAACACAGCTGCGTTAAATTCGGAATCAATTTTGATGAAACCATTTATTTCAAAAAAGCGTTTAGAGAATGTGACATGTTTCGTGACAAAGACAAAAAACAAAGTAAATTTCGAAATAATAAAAGCTCTCTATTCCTTGAATAAATTCTTAAGATTAAATTTTACAAACATGCCTTTGATCTACCATACAATATTTACGAGGCTTGTCTGAAAAGTTTCCAACCGCAACGTATACATAGCGACACTCGTCAATAAAAGCTGGTGAATGCTAGTCGTGCATCTTCTGACAGTTCCTTACTGAAGTTTCAGTTATTTTGGACTCGCAGTTTTTAGTTGACAGTCATTTGAGTGAGTCGATGCGAGTGTTTTTTGTGAAAATGGAAAAAATTGAGTATCGATATCAATACGCCTACGTAAATCAAAAATGTTGCACTCTGTGTATGGGGACTCTGCATTATCATTTACCACAATTCACCAAATGGTGTTAGACGACCGCCGAATTAAAGTGAGAGAGATAGTAGAGGTTATGAAAATGTCCAAGGAACGTGTTTGTTACATCTTAAATCAAGATTTAGGCATGAGAAAGCTGTCCGCGTGTTGGGTGTCGCGTTTGCTTACGTTTGACCAAAAACGTGTTCGAATGAACATTTCCAACGCTCTGTTGGCGCAATTTAAGCGCAATAGATCAGAGTTTTGGCGCCGATTAATTACTGTAGATGAAACTTGGATATACCATTATACGCCCCAAACAAAAATTCAGTCAAAACAGTGGACTGCAAAGGGCGAGCCGGCTTCAAAAAAAGCAAAAAGTGGAAAAGTGATGGCGACTTTTTTTGCGATAGTAAACGAGTTATCTTAATCGATTATCTTCAAAAAGGAAAAACCCTTACAGAAGCATAATACGCATCATTATTTGCGGAAAAAACGGCCGCATTTACAGAAAAAGAAAATCCTGTTTCACCAAGACAACGCGCCGTCTCACAACTCAGCGGTTGCCATGGCGAAAATACATTAACTACGGTTTGAACTGCTTGACCATCCGCCTTATTCACCAGATCTAGCCCCAAGCGACTTATTTTTGTTCCCTCATCTAAAAACTGCTCTCGGAGGACAGAGATTTTCGTCAAATGAGGAGGCAATCACCTTCGTGAACAATAATTCTGCAGAGAAAAACGCCAAGTACTATTTGAATGAGTTAGAGAGATATTGGTATATTGGTAGCGTCATACATACCTTGTTCAAAAAGTTGAATTTATGCAGAAAATTAAAAATACAAGTTTATTCAACTAAATCTATATTGTCCCCTTCAAAGTAATTCCCATCGATTGCAACACACTTATGCCAGCGCTTGATCCAATTCTCGAAACATTTTTTATATTCGGTTTTCGGTATGTCCCATCAGTGCTTCCTGCGATTTTTCCATTACTTCCTCTCGGCGCTGCTGAAACGCGTTCCCCGTAGTGGTTTTTTAACTCGATTGAACAGAAAGAAGTCACAGGGAGCCAATCAGGTGAATTCGGTGGCTGTTGTATGGTATTTGTTGCATTTTTAGTCAAAAAATTACGAATAATGATGACACTGTGCGACGGTGCGTTATCATGGTGCAAAATCCACGAGTTTTCTGCCCACACGAGTTTTCTGCCCATAATACTCTTTGTTTACTGTCTGGCCTTTTGGCAAAAATTCATGATGCACTACACCGTTGTAATGCATGAAAACCGTGAGCATTGCCTTCTTTTTTGACTGAAAACGACGTGGTTTTTTTGGTCTCGGCTCATTTGATGAACGCCATTCACTTGCCTGATATCTGGATTGCGTGTCGTACTCATAAACCCACGTCTTGTCCCCAGTAATGATCCTTTTGATGAATGTGGGATCGGATTCAGCCTCGCAAATCATCCCTTTTGCGACGTCAACATGGTCTCTTTTTTGCATGAAATTGAGGTCTTTTGGCACCAACTTTGCTGCTATATCACGGAAATTCAAATCAAGAACCAAAATGACTCGGACGGATCTATAGGAAATGTTCAAGTCCTCCGCTATCTCTCTGATGGTTAATTTGCGGTTATTGACCAACATTTCTTTTACTCCATCAATGTTTTCATCGGTTTTCGATGTCAATGGTCTGCCACTGCGTTCATCATCTTCGATTGACTCACGACCAGTTTTGAACCGCTCGTGCCACTGGTAAACGACCGTTTTCTTTTTCCAACATTTCCAGTGTTCGCGCACCATTAAATCCGTTTTTTACTCAAAATTTAATACAAGATGCAAAAATTGTAAAAAATCGCCAACGCAGATGTACTTTTGGCTGCGTAACTTTTGCAAATGTCAAGCTATGATGCTACGATTTAGAGGGAATGTCAATAATAGATTTACCAACTTAACAAAAACAACATAATTCAAATCGGAATAATAGGAGCGCTACACGGTGAACTTTTTTATCAAGGTACATTGGCGCGGGAACTCTAATCGTAATTACTGAGATGTTATATGAATGCCGATGACATAATTATTTTTGCATAATTATTGTATTTAAATATTGGGGCCAATTCAATGCACTCTTTATTCTCAAATGACCTCACCCTGAAGGGTGATGTCATTTGTTTTGATATTTGTTCTGATACCATAACTATTTGAAATTATTCTTCTCAGATATACAGGTTCTAATGCTTTGAAAGACGGCAAATATGTAAGGTTAATAGAAAGTTCCAATTTGAGTGCTAATTGAAAATAAAAAGGAGTAAGCTTTTCTGAAAGTCAGTAACATGTTCAGAATCATTCTGCCAACTGAGGGTGACCACTAGACTTGACCTCATTTGCCAATAAACACAAACCAATTTCTTCTCTTCAAAATTCCATCAACAGAAATCGGTTTGTTTTTATAGAAAATTGTTATTTTACCTCGAAAACGCAATTGAAAAAAGTTTCTTTTCGCCTAATTGGAACCCGATAAAGAGTACTGGCGGATAAGTTCTTCAACCGAACTACAACTCCTTACATTCCCCCAATACAAAACAGTATTGAAGAAAATTGAAACTACGCTAGCCCCAACCGTACTCAAGTCGAAGTCGAAACCATGGTGTATACAATGAAAGCACTTATAGTTTGGAAACATTTCAACCCTTAGGAAATAATCTAATTAGTAGAATTTCCAATTCAGATTACCAGCCATTTTATAATACGATGATGGTTGCGCTTAAAATGGTTATCGTAACGTTTTTTTAATTGCCCCTCTATTATTGTGTGCGCTGTGATGGACCCATGGACTCGACCGGACTCACGGACGGCCGGAGGCAGAATAACAGAACTTAGAACTTTGACCGTGTTTCCATTACTTTGGCTTTTTATGTAAATTAACTTAGGTTAAGTAAATCGATTTCGAACTTAGTTTGCTGTGCCATGGCATGTTGGCGAAGGGAACATTTAAATTAGTTCTTTGTATTATTCGTTTTTGAGTTGTTTTTTTTAATTCCTGTATATGACAGTTTTGGGGTGGAGTTGCTTAACAAGAATTTAACTAGTTTCACTGGAGGTGGGTATTACATATACAGAGTTTTGACCGAGCGATAGGAAAAAGCAAAAAAAAAACAAACTTTTCTTCCGTAACAAGAATATCAGAAGTTAAGCATAATTTTATTTATTGAAATGAACAAACTTTCGGAAAGGAAAATTGAAGATTTTCTTCAGATGTTGGATTACCTTTTATGGTATGCGTTGGGTATATAAGGGAAGGGTAGGTTAGAAAGGGAGCATATTGAGTCAAGTCAGATCGTACAGGGTTAATAACAAATTTACGAGTACTAGATTATACTTGAGTAGTAGTCTGTCATGAAACCAAATTTTGAAGCCAATGAGCCACTTCAATCTACTGAGCTTATTCTTCAGAATCGACCGTAGCAACTTTACCTGTTTAAAGTAGTTGATTTTTTTTCTGTCGAAATTAAGCATTAAGACAAAGAGACAATCAGTTTTTATGCATTTTTATTCCTTCAACTTAAATTACTCTTATATGCTAAACAAAAAACGCTTAAAAATTAGCTTAAATTACTTACAAATAATCTTATTCTAACTTACTGGCCCCATGCGGGCACTCTAAGTTAAACCTAACACTATGGCTTTCACTATGGCTATGGCTTTCACCGAATCTTACAGTCAACTTTTATTTCTATTTTTACATTTATTACTACTAAAACTAAGAAAATAAATTTTAAGCAAAAACTTAGTATATGGAACTTTTTTTAATTTTTTATAAAACTTAAAACTAAAAGCCTACAAACTACCTAAAAATAAATCATAATCTACTTAACGTACTTACATCTAACACAAACATAGACATACATAAATATATATACACATAATATGTATATACATAATATATAAATATATGTATATATATATTTTTTTCATCATTTTTTTTTTTGGTTTTTATATTTTTTTTTTCTTAAAAAATAACTTAATCCTACCTAAAACGATGTAAGCCGGCCATGGCTAAAAAAAAATTAGGCTGACCCGCTTTGCCTCAGATGAAGCTATCTATTACTTTATTACTTTAGGCAATCGACGACGAAGCATCCTCTCCTTCAACTGCCACCAAAAGTGTTGGTGCTGCCGAGCAAAATCCTTCATGTCGCGACTCCCTACCGCCCTACTGAACCGGAGACGCTCCGCACTGCCATGTGCGACGTCTCTGTCGTAGTTGAGTCGCCTGTCCGCAGCTGTTCGAGCGACGTGGAAGATTAGCGGCACCACCAATCTGTCCTGGATCAGACCTTTACTATCTAGATAGAGGAACGCTTCTGGAGGAATAAAGCCGTCAAAGCGAACTCTCTCGTGATACATATAATTGGGGTAGAAAGCCCCGGAGATCAGGTTGTTCGATGAGGTCATTGCTCTTGCAATGTGCCTTCGAGTCAACTTAATGACGAAATTGTCCACTCTTATTAAGTTCGCCCTATTGTAGAAGACCTCATTGGGATAGAATTTGATATACTGAGACTCTGGTGTTCTGTATAAGCGAAGACAAGTCCTAATACAAGCCATCTCAAACACCCGAATCTTTTCCAATAAACTTGCTCTCACGTTAAACCACACGGGACATCCAAATACAAGCATGGGCCTGATAAGGGCCATGCAGCAGATCACCTTCGCCCTCGCATCGAGTCGGCTGTTATAAAACAGTCTCTTTGTAAGGCAAAAGCACCTTTGGCTCTGCAACATCTATATGTTTGTTAAAATACAGAAATTAATCTAGCCAGATCCCAAGGTATCTGACTACATTTCGACAAGAAAGTGGCTGCCCGTGCTGCCTCACGCTCGAGAACTTTCGCCAATTCTTTCTAGTATCCCTAGAGGCATCAGACAAAGGCGTCCTAAACAGAATGGTTTCCGCCTTCTGAAAGTTGATTTTCAACTTCCAGTCATCGCAATATCGTTTAATTTTATCGAAGTCACGTTGCAAGAGTATATTAATGACCTCAATCTTTGGACCTGATCTGTACGCTATTATGTCGTCTGCGTACGCTGTGGCATGGTGAAGTGAACCTATCAGATCACTCGTGTAAATGTTGAATAGGATCGGCGAATTTACCGCACCCTGTTGCAGCCCGTTTTTAATGTTAAAGAGCATATCGAAAAGAATATACGAATACAGCAGTGGTTTACTAATGCCCAACCTGTCCAGCTTGAAAAAGAGTCCCTCTAACCATACGGTATCAAAGGCCTTCTCCAAGTCAATCAGGCAGGCACCAGTGCACTGTTTCTTGACTTTGTTCCATTGGACATCAGAAACCAGTTTCGACGCAGCATGAATAATATCATGCCCCACCTTGAAACCGAATTGGTTATCCGGAACTATATTTTTGTCCTCAATCCACTTAGTCAGGACTCTATTGATCACCTTCTCGAACACCTTACTGATGTTTGGAAGAAGACTGATCGAGCGGAAATTCGCCGGATTGGAAGTGTCTTTATCCCTTTTGGGCATGGGATGTACCACCGCAGCTTTCGAATGCGCTGGATAATGTGCATTATTGATTGCATTATTAAACAGTGTGGTATAAATGTTCACGGCTTCTAGAGGGAGATGTCGAAGTACAATGTTCGGTATTTCATCAGTTCCCACTGATTTCTTACTTCTAAGTGATTAGAAGATCGTTTGGAGACAAAGAGGCAATTGTACTCCTCCTATGTCAATTTTACTGAAATTTATCAGTCTTCGTTGAAAGATTACTAAACACTTCAGTGATAAATTTCCTACAGTATCAGCACCGACCATATCAACGCCAAATACTCTCAGAGTAGCCGGACATTGACAGGGGTAGTAGCAGTAGTGTTCCACGATGGCGTTATCACTCTCAGAGCAAGTGTCGCTGGATGTCGTGTCACTTATGCCCGTCATTTGTTTGGTCTGTCGGAAATTACAAGAGTCGTACGCTTTTGCAGTTACGTTCATATGAAACCCGACTGCCAGCGGAAGCCCTAATCGAAGGCGCGGACAGTTTAAATGTAGGTTCGGCTTCTAAACGACTCTCCTCTCAAACAACACTAGCTGGTGAAGATAATGGGTTGTGACCCAGATTAAACATTTTGGTACGACTCAAAATTCTACAAAGTTTTGCTGCATTCCTATGCTTGTCGAAAGATTCGGAAAAATAAATCTCCGGCGTTGACGCCAAATGTTCATGATCCTCAGGTGCAATACCATCAATTCAAAATACTCGAAGTCTGAGTACGTGATCAGGCTCCCACGTCTGCTGCGACATATCACTAGAATATGCCTCCATAATTGAGGATAAGGTTCAGCCGGCTCTGAAAATAATTTCGAGCCTGAATATTAATATTCTCTCAAGTTTTTGCAACATTATGGAAAGGAAGGGATGCCATGCAGGTCCAGCGATTTACATGTATGGAGTGAAACTATTGATTGCTACGTAAATCTCTTCCTTGTATTCGAAGTCTTTTGTTTTGCCCATAGTGTGTGACTTACTTTTACTTTGACTAACCTTGCTCTACACAAAGAATGCATTTTCGTCTGTGATGAGTTAAACATGTATTAACCTTGAAACTGTTCTCTATTTTCCCTTGGGAAAATTTCTGATGGACCAGACTCAGGATTGCCTTCTAAGCCTACTCAATTTCCACATATGACAAGTACGTCACAATGTCACTCGACGTTGTGTGACGTGCTTTGCGACAGTATGTCACTTCCTATGTAGACAGTGAAAACGTCAATAAAATTTTTAGCAACTGGAACCTATTTTGGTGGGGCTAACGCCCCCATTTATTTTGCTTAATACAAGCTTAAAAACTAGAACTTAAAAACTAAAAGAAAACTAGGACTTATCACTAGGGCTTAAAGCTAAGGATGGTGAAAGAGGTCGGGCTTGAGGGAGAGAGCGATTAAAATCGAAATCGGAAAGGTTGGAGTTTACCTTAAGCAGCATACGCGAGATTGCTTCGTTAGAGCCATATATCGTGCGATGGATTGGTAGGTAAAAAAGACGGTGTCAACGTAGTTTACGAGGGTTAGTGTAAAAGAAAATGGAGTTATAAAGAGACGTGCAATCGACAGAGCTTGAGAGCAGTCTATGAATGAAAATAATGTCAGCTGCGTCCCTTCGTTCCTAAAGGGTATTTAGGTTAATGAGCTTGAGATGATCTCGATCTAGGGAGGTAAGATTAGAGGATCGTTCCAAGGTAGACCTCGAAGCAAATCGAAGAAAAAGACGCTGGAAGCTCTCAATACGGGATACATGAACTTGTTGAAAGGGACACCACGCTTAGCCAGCGAACTTGAGAAGGGGGCAAACGTAAGTGATATATAGTGATCTGGTCACGTATGCGTTGCAGAATTCTTTCGACCATCTTTTAACGAAGATGATTGATGAGTTAGCTTTAGAAATTATATAATCAATATTAGAGAGGAAATTAAGCTGTCTGTCGCATAATATGCCAAGGTCGGGGATAGACTCAACAAGGGATATAGATTGGCCGTGGAGATGGTAAATTCATTGAGAAGACTTGTTGCACTTATGTGAGAAGGTAATCGATTTGGTGATATTGAGTTCTAAGCAGTTTTTGATGCACCAGGTGGAAAAACTAATAAGATCTATTTGAAGGAGGCTGCAGTCATGTTGTGAGGAAATGGGTTAAAAAAATTGGTATCGTCAGCATAGAGAGAAAGTGCTGAGCGTTGATTGACTCTTTGAAGGTAGTTAATAGTTAGGATGAAGAGGAATTGACCTAGGTGACTACCTTGAGGAACACCTGAAGTGGCCAAGAAAGGGGCCGATAGGACAGACCTGAATCGAACACTATAAAAGCGATTATCCAGGTCAGTCGTTCATAGACCTCCGCGGAGTTTAAATGTGTTTCGGCTAGAAAGTGAGACGCAGCTTGCTCAAAAGCAGACCAACAACAACACAAACAAAAGATTAAGAAGCACCAGCAACAACAACAAGAGCAGCCACAACAACGGCATCAGCAAAAACAAGAGCAGCCACAAAAACGGCAACAGCAAAAACAGCAGCAGCAATAGCAACAACAACAAAGGCAGCAGCAGCAGAAGAAGAAGGAGAAGTGCTTCCTATCAACACCTATAAATTAGAGGTAAACGCAACCAAGGACCTGTGTAAGTTGGTCATTGGTAAAAATTTTAACATTAAGGGATTGGGGAACGATCGTCATGCCATCCACTGTAATACAGTGGAGGGCTACGGGAAAGTGAATGAGCTCCTAAAAGAAACGACGACGGAGCACTACTCATTCACACCAAAGTGTAAAAGCGGCAATCGATGCTGCTGAAGGGGTTGGAACCGTCTTCTGATCCTGAGGAGATCCTGGCACTGCTCAAAGAGAAGGAGTGCGAAGGACTCAAGTTTGTGGGGGTAAAGCCATTTACCACAGCTAGAATGCGTACGCAGACGATTTGGTAGCGTACAGATCAGGTCCAAAAATCGAGGTTATTAATACTCTCTTGCAGAGTGACTAAGATAATATAAGACGATTTTGCTATAACTGGAAGTTGAAAATCAACTTTCAGAAGTCGGAAACCATCCTCTTTAGGACGCCGTTTTCTCGAGCCTCTAGGGATACCAGAAAAAATTGGCGTAAGTTCTCGATCATTGGACAACACGGGAGCCTTTTGTCTGTCGAAATGTAGTCAGATACCCTGGAATCTGGCTAGATCAGCTTCTGTATTTTGGCAAAAATGTAGATGCTGCTCTGGCCAGAGCGAAAGGCGCTTTTGTCCTTACAAAGAG
Organism: Volucella bombylans; assembly: GCA_949129095.1. Classification (NCBI taxonomy): domain Eukaryota; kingdom Metazoa; phylum Arthropoda; class Insecta; order Diptera; family Syrphidae; genus Volucella; species Volucella bombylans. The sequence continues at coordinate 185,450,290 of OX422140.1, read as the reverse complement.
ACTGTTTTACAGCAGCCAACTCGATGCGAGGGTAAAGATAATCTGCTATATGGCCCTTATCAAGCCCTTGCTGGTATTTGGGTGTCCTGTGTGGTTCAATGTACGAGCAGGCTTATTGGAAAAGATTCGGGTGTTTGAGAGGGCTTGTCTTAGGGCTTGTCTTTGCTTGTACAGAACACCAGAGTCGGAGTACAAGAAATTTTATCCTAATGAGGTCCTTTACAACAGGGCGAACCTAATACGAGTGGGCAACTTCGTAATTAAGCTGACTCGAAGGCAGATTGCAAGGGCAATGACCTCGACGAATAACCTGATATCTGGGACTTACTACCCCAATTACCTTTACCACGAGAGTGTGCGCTCTGACAGTTTCGTTCCACCAGCATTTCTGGTGGTTGAATGATGTAGAAGATGTTTCGTCGTCGTTTCCGTCAATTGCGGACCAGCCTCACTAATGAGGCTCTGTAAATAACGATGTCCAGCTTACATAGGTTTAGGTTAGCATTTCGGAAATGTATGCATGGGTCAGTATATACAAAAGTATATACTAATTTATGTATATTATTGTGTAATGTCTATTGTGTGTATTCGTGTGTTGTGTATGTAGGTTACGTAACCTAGGGTTTATTTTAAGTTGGATATTAAATTTTTATAAAAAAATAAAAAAAATGTTCATATGCTAAGTTTTGTTAAAAAATTTTATTTTTTCTTAGCCTTAAGTATACAAAATAAATAGTTCTAAGTAAAATGTAAATAAAAACGAAAGACATAGATATAAGAATTTAGAGTAGCTTAGAGTGCCTGTGTGGAGCTAGTAAGTTTAATATTAAGTACGCGGTTGATGATATATTTTTATATGGGAGGGATGGAGGAAAACTGTCGGATTTTTTTGTGTAGGTAACGAATTGGTAGAAAGACTTAGGATAGTTTATAAGCCTTGATTGCGCAGTATCAAAGTGTCACTGGTAGAGAACGTTATAAAGCCGAGGTAGTTGGAATAATCCGCAAAGGAATTGGATGGAAGGAAAACTGCCCATAACTTGTTTCTCTTGTTACGTAAAGAAGTTTACGATTATACCACGGGTGCTCGTAAAAGGGTTTTTTTTGTGCGAAAAGGGGACGTAGAGAGAAATAGAATTGAATAATTCTCTGTAGAAGATAGAGAGAACATCACTGAGGGACATATTGACGAAATTAAAAGAACACTTACTAAGATATTAGTTAATTTTGCGTAAATTCACTTTCTGAAAGTCGTAAAGAGAGGCAGCTGCAGATGGGGAATGTTGGCTAGGAGGGTGGTGGAAAAGAGAAAGAAGTGGCGGGTGAAAGTTATCAATGGTCGATAGTGAAAGGGGGCAGAGTGAGACAGAAGAGCTTATGGGGTCAGTGGTGAAAATGAAGTCTAATTGCCTACCCATATAGTTTGAGACCCCACTAACTTGGCATAGGCTAGAGTCTGTAAGCTTATCCAAGAAGAGGCATTCTTTACTCGTGTTAGGGTTTGTGATAAAAAAAGATTCATCCTCTGATTGAGTCCAGTGCAGTTGAAGTAGATTGAAATCGCCGAATACGATGATATCATCGAGAGGATCCGATAAATTAATTATTTGATAAATTGAATGGATAGCGAGTTGGTAGCATTCGATAGGTTGCGCCGGTAGGATGTAAAAACACATAACGTACAGGGACCTGCAGGGGAGTGTTATCTTTATTGAAACGTAGTCAAGCTTAGAAGAAGTAGAAACAGCAATTGGAAAAGAAGTTAGATCATTGTGGACGGCCAGTAGGACACCTTGACACGGAGAATCATCTTTTGGACGGGTAGGATTGTCGTTTCGACAAACGTTGAAACTAGGGGAGAGTAATTTCTGATTTTATATCAGGAATTAGATTAGTTTCGGTCTGAGCGGACCTCAAATGGGAGAGCGTGAGACTGGCGCAAGACAGCACTGGTTTTAGATCGCAGTCCTCTTCCGTTTTGATAGTAGAAGGTAAGAGGAAGGTTCTTTCGAGGGGGCGTAGGAGTGGATGGTTGGAACACTGGCGAAGCAGCAGTAATTGAAGGGGCTTTAGACACTCCTAACAGGAGGCTTCCTTTTCACTTTTTAACTATGATAGCTGTGCAGAAAAAAAGGAGTTCCAATCTTAGTATGCTAAGTATTGAAACGAAGCTAGATTTAATTTCGATCGCCTCTGTAACTATTGTAAATTACTTAACTGCCGAGCTGTTGGATCCGCGAAACGCTATTCCATATACATTTCTTTCAGATTTTTGACGTTACTCGAATGCAATATACTAGTAATGCTCTCATAAAATCCGTCAAAGTACATTTTCTAACTAACCTTGTGTGTTGCCCTTGTTTTGGTCATGAACGAGTGTACATTTTTTTTTTTTTTTATAATTTACGCGCGCCTAAGGGGTTAGATACCCTTTTACTGTTGCCCGGGCGCGGGCGGAAAGATAGAAGGAGGAGGAAGGGAAATTGTTTTTGTAGTGGTTTGAAACTCAGGTGTGTTTGGTTTCTATGTTTGCTCTCCAGGGGTGGGAGTCCGAATAGGACGGAGAGTTTTTCTTCACTCAGAGTGATTCGAGGTATATCACAGTATTTTTTCTTTTCTGTGCTTGAAACTCTACAACAGCCAAATCTACGTGTCAGTGTTATGCCTTCACACGCAGAATTTTTCTGTCTGAGTTCCAATTACACAATGAAAAACTGACATGTATTTGTCGGTTTGCTTCTGGAGCCCAGAAGTGCATGGCAGGGTCGTCAGCTGAATCCATGGACTTCTATGAGCCTCGAACTAGAAGGAATACTTATCCAATGTGGGATTCGAATTTCCCTAATCGATGATAGGTCCGATATACTATACTAGTTAAAGCTCCATTTTAACCTTTAAGATGAGATGAACTCCAACATTTGTATTACGTTGATTAGGTGGAATGTGTTGGACAATCTTCTTCTTCTTTGTAACATGTTCTTTCAGATAGAGGCTAGCTACTGTCAATAAGTCATAAAGTTTAAGCTAAGCCTCGTCAATAGTGTCTCCTCCACCTCCACAATGAGGACGTCAGCGTACGCCTCTTCCTGGATAATTTAAAAAAATTCCTAGTTTATAGTCTTTATCTTAAGTAGTATTAGCTTACACTTAAACTAATATTTTCTTGAATTCGGTAGAAAGTACCCACCAATCGTTTTCATATAAAAGGACTGGAGATGGACATTTCACAATTGGGTTAAGATTAAGGCCCTGAGCGGGCCACTCCAATACGCATATTTACGCAAAAATGTTTATTTTTGAAAAGAAATATAATGGATTGTAAAAAACGACCGTTATGACACTCTACAGTAATAACATTCTACACTGACAACAGGAAACAAATTATAGAAGAATGTATGTATGCATAAGTGGCAGTACGGAAAGTACGGCAGTAAGAAAACAGAGTGCCTAAAAAAATTGTACATGGCTGTATGGCTTCGAATGGCAGTCAAACTTGGTAATGCTCATTAGGTAATCGTGGTGCGTTGGTTAAAAGTAGTCTTCGATTAGTTTGTCCTTATCCGTTTCTTCTATTTCTCAGAATTCTCTGAGCAGGTTGTGGACTTCGCTCACAAAACGTTTCACTATGTATTTCATTCAGGTGTAAGTTCTTTACCCATTAACAACTAGTTTTACTGTGTATTTTTTGGTATTGCGCCTAAGCACTGACACACACGGAAAAATAGTGAGGAAAGTAAAAGAGATATCTACCGATGTACTACGAGTAGTAGGCGCAAAATTAATCCACCTACCGGAAGATGGTATAATTTTTGCAAATGGCGTCGTACGTCAATCATATTTGACATTTGTGAACTAGACAGCTGCAGTATACAAACAGACAAGCGCTATACTCCGCAAGAGCGTGGAATAATGCGTCACGCGGGAGGAGTGTTTGGGCCGTATTTTTTTTTGAGGACGCCATCGGCAATACGGTCACTGTTACTGGCGAACTCTACAGAGCTATGAGAAATGACTTCTTACTGTAGGAATTGAATGAGCGGGGCTTGATGAACATGTGGTTTAAACAAGACATGGAAAATGCGATAAAATGAGCACAAATGTGTATCAACACTGGCGGCAGCCACGTGGCGGATATCACCTTTTCCACTTAACAGAAACAATTGTAAAGATCCCAATAAAGATTTCCATCACCCAAAGTCATTGCTTTTTATTTAGTAAAAAAGTAATTCAAAAACAAAATTGGATGATTAATTTTGCGTCACCTTGTATAAGGCAAGTCTGAGGAAATACAAGAGCGCAATCGACAGTGCCAAAAAAATTTCATGCACAAAATTTTGCTCCAACATTGAAAGCACAACAGACTGTGCGAGGCTAAGGAAAGTCATATTTAAGGAACATACTGTAATTGGAGATCTAAGAGTACTAGATGGCAGCTAAACGAAATTCAGCACTTAAGCTTTGGGACACCTGTTGAAAACCTACTTTCCTGGATGGAGTTCAACACCAGGAGCAAATACAGACAAATTCGTCTCTAGCCAATATGAAATCCCAGTAAGGATTCTAGAAGAAAAAATAAATCCTTATTATAGACTCATTCTCCGTTTACAAGTCTGCTGGAATGCACGGAATCATACCAATAATGCTTTAAAAAACAAAGCACACTGTGATCCCGGCTATTCAGCAATAGCAATAAGTATCGATAATTGCCAAAACCTGGAAAGCTGTAAAAGTAGTTTTCATTCCCATGCCCATCCAAAAGGCCTCAGCCCCATAAGCCTAACATCATACATTTCAAAAACTTTATGTGGTTCTTATTGCTCCCGGCAACTTCCTCCCCACAATCAACGAAATCCAAACTATGCCCTTAGAATCTTTGGAGAATTGGCTAAGCTATATGGCCTGGGGATCAATCCGCAAAAACAGAGCTTGTTCTATTCACACATAAAAGGATAATGCCACAATTTGACCTTCCTTCCATAGATGGGTCAACCCTCCGACTATCCAACAGCCAAATACCTAGGTACCGTAATAGATAGTAAACTGAATTGGAAGCTCAATGTCGAAGAACGTGTAAAGAAAGCAACGATCGCCTTCTACACTTGCAGCCGTATATTTTGAAGAAAATCCGGATCTCACTCTATGACTATGTACACGGCTATCATCATACCCATCTTAACCCTTAGCCTACAGTAGCTTAGTGTGGTGACAATCCACAAATTCAACTATCAATCTTAGGTTAATGACAAAAAGTACAGAGGGTTGCATGTATAGGGACGACTCATGTCATGAGAACGATGCCAACGGCGGGACTAAAAAATATACTAAGTCTATTCCCCTAGATCTATAAAAGCATGAATCTGCAGCGAAAAGTCCTTCAAAATTGAGTCAGCTGGACTCCAAATCTGAAAGGCCACTCCTCGATCCTTACAAGCGAACTGGATTTATGCTTATATTCGGACTACATAGCAGAGAGGAATGGGACAGGAACCAAAAGGTACCAGACTCGATATCCATTTTCACGGATGGACCAAAGATGGCGACAGGAACTGGCGCCGGGATATTCTCCCATCAATTGAACCTATGATACTCACGACGCCAGCCGGACTACAGCAGTGTCTTCGGAGCACAGATATTAGCTGTAGCAGAAGCAGCCAAACTTGCGGCAATAAAGGCAATATCCCACGAGGATGTTACTACACTTATTGACAGTCTGGCTGCCACCAATGGCAAATCGAGCATAAGGATGCGCTATGCTGGGTCCATGGCTAAAAAGAAGTGGAAGGTAATGAGCATGCAGATGAGATAACTCGAAAAGAACACACCTAGAAAGAGAACTGGGAGAACAAATTATCAAACCTCCACTCTGAACTGTGAGCATACAAGTGGAGCGAACGATACAAATAAAATCCAAAGAAAGGTTGAAAAATCTTCCAATCACAATAACTATGGCCGGAACTCAGCAAATTCAGAACAAGTAGGATTCACTTGAAAAGAGGAGTTGAACTATCTACACTCGTTGGATTACTCACAGGCCATAACCTTCTGGAGGTGCATGTAATAAAGCTGAGTGTTACCGAGATGACCTTTGCAGAGGCTCTGAGGACATAAACTCACGGGACGATATCCTCCATTGTTTGTGAATCTTTCACAGCCTCAGTAATTTAAGTCAAAGAACTTCAGGAAGTTATTTATTCCATGATCTCTCAAAACTGTCTGCTGCTTCATTTAGATCCTTTTTCAGACTCGCAGATGCAATAAGATGGCTCAGACGCTATCTGGTCACGCCCACTCCATATGACCTTTTGTTGTCCGTTTCACTTCTCTGCCCTCTGCTCTCTGCCCTCTGCCCGCTGCCCTCTGCCCCCTGCCCACTGCCCACTGCCCTCTGCCCACTGCCCTCTGCCCTCTGCCCTCTGCCCTCTGCCCTCTGCCCTCTGCCCTCTGCCCTCTGCCCTCTGCCCTCTGCCCTCTGCCCTCTGCCCTCTGCCCTCTGCCCTCTGCCCTCTGCCCTCTGCCCTCTGCCCTCTGCCCTCTGCCCACTGCCCACTGCCCTCTGCCCACTGCCCACTGCCCTCTGAGGACTCTGGCAGATGGATGGTTTGCCCATCTCCTTGTTTCCATGAAGATGCAATGGGCGACGGTCTACCCTCCACATGACATTGTTTGCTTACGCCGACCAAAATTTGTAAAACCCCAAAAATCACAAATTTATTATAATAATTGTGAAAGGAAGTGATCTTCACCCCTTATTCTTGTTTGCAAGGGGACATACAAGAGCCTGAAAATAATTCTTGGGAAAAGTTTCCTCCCTACTCAGCGGTTATTTGAGCTCCCTTAAATTGTCGCCCAAAAGTGTCCTCGGGTCTGAGGGTGTAATATAAATCCAAACAGTAACTCGGCAGACAGAACGAACATGAAGAACACGACAAAATATCCACTGGTGTGATTCTGGAAGTGATTACCTTTGTTCTGGCAGCTGAATTAGTTCAACCGCGATTGAATATATGTTTTTGTGAGTGGCAACTAGCCGAAATGCGCGGCTAGTTCAATTATTAACTAGTCGTAATAGTAAAGAGTGCGATTAACAAAAAAAAACATATAGAAAAAATATAATATACACTAAAAGGAAAAACGGAAAAATAAAAAACGAACTAAAGAATTAACAATTAACGAAAAAAATAAACAGCAAAGAAAAATAAACCCAAATAAAATGAACGAGATACACCCGGAGGACAGCGTAGTGTGGATCAGTTGAAGCACGAAAAAAACACGTGGATAAGAAACGAAGTAACTCAGCAAGCAACCCCCGCCAAAGACGACCAATGGAGCTGCAACAATCTTAGTTACTGTGGCAGGAATTATAACACCGCTCACCAACCTCAACATTCAACCAGGAACTCCCCAAGTAGGAAGGGAAACCCAGATAAGTACTCATTTCCATTTTCCTATATAGTCTTATAATCTTCGCCTAGTGCGGACATACATATGCACATGCATACCTATCGGCAATATACGTGATCCCGTGTGGTTCCTTCTCTTTGGCTTTTTTGTTCTTAACTCCGTAACCCTTTAGCGCTTACTGTTAAAACGGTGAGCGACTCCATTGACTTCCGCAATCCTTGAGCAATCCACAAAATTGTCTTTTTCTTTGACATATGTATACATACGTATATGCATGGCCTTTGTCATCCCCATCACGATTATTAGAAAAAAAAAACTCTTAACTTCCACATCAGACAGAAGTACATACATACGAGTATATAATCGGTGATCTTGTGTTCCCAATTTTGTCATAAAAAATTGGGTGGCATCCACTTTTTCATTGTTCACCTTTTGTTTCCTTTCCTTTTACCTAACACCAGTTAAAATTCATAGCACAGCGACTTTATACTTACCAGGATTATAAGTTTGGCGGCATGACCATCAATGTCAGGACTTCGCGTGGGCTCATTTATAAGCAGGGTTAAGTTGTTATCCGTAGCTTGTCTGTCCAGAATGTCGAAACCACCTAGAATTGTGTATATTAAAACCGCCCGTAATAACGATTTCAGTTGAGGATAAAGGGATACAATTATTTGTGCGAAGTCAGACAGCATATCAAATTCGTTAAAGGTCGGATTGCTGTCCAGTTTGGGCTTACGGAGATGAAATTTTCTAACGGCTGGGACAAGAAGTTGTAGTCGATTGCAATGTAGTGACTTTGGGCACATTATCGCGGCCTAGCTAGAACGTTCAGCTCAATGCCCACACACGTTCTCGTCACGTCTATCTAGTGAATTGTATCAGAATAAAAATATTATTAACTTTTTATATGTTGTCCGTTTAATAAGTATTAAAAACTTAAAACTATCCACCGCTGTGTGCAAACATTACAAGGGTACCTTAACCCTTTGAGAGCGCGCTATTTAAAAAAAAAAAACTTTCTTCAGCGCGGCCAAAATCCAAGAGAGCAGTCAATCGTGGAAACCAGATATAATGGCCAAGATTCATGTCAGATTATTGCGGCTTTCAACTAAGTTTTATTGCCAACATAGTTCAGTGCAATTTTAATTGGTAAAACCAAGTACAGGGTGTTAATGTTTTGAATGTTTTGAATAATCTTTTGAACAAGACATAGGAATCGGATTTTATTATTTTATTTACCCTAATTATTTTGCGATGACCATTACAAATTGTAACCACCTGAAATTGAATTCCGAATTAGTACAGGGAACTCAGGATGAAGTCGCTTCCTTCTGGAATGTGGAATATTAAGCTGGCCAACTGCAAACTCGGGAGCTTAGACAGCGGCATTTCAAGCTAGATCTGAGTTATTATAGAGCCATCGTGTTGGGTTGTGTGGGGTTTTTTACTTTCTGAAATGAAACATATCTTTTCTTCTACTTTCCTTTTCAACAGGAAATGTGATTGTTGACCGTTGACCGTTGATCGGAGAGAGTAACTCCAGCACACTCGACGAGGTATAGAATTTTCATCGACATTAGTGATAATTTCTTCAATGCGACTTTGACAAGACCCTGCTTGTGAATGCTGACTACCGTCAATATATGACGGCAGTGTTGAGATCGTCTTTGGTGAGTAATTTTCGGCAGTATGTACAAGTACCGAAATACCTGCGACGAAAATTCTATTCTATGTCAGCCAGAGCCAATATGAAATGATTTAAGGGAAAATTAAATATAATAGGTGAGCCCATTGGAGATAAATAGATAAATAATAAATCTAGATTTTTGTAGCTAAGGAAAAGATTGGTCCTATTACAAGCTCTGGTCATAGTGTCTGCTGGATAGCTTGGTAGTCACGAATCTTCTGACAGATGATCGATCGGAATTTGACCAGTCTAATAAATTTTTTTTAGAAAAATTGCATTTTCATGACAACACAACACATATCTTGAAAAGGATTGAGAAAGACAATATTTAGACTGCTCTTAAATTCCTTCACCTTGGTTATACTATATACCGTATACATATACAACTTTGTAATTACAAATCCTTTAGTATGGAAGATTTTTACAAAACGAAATCCTTAAAATAGGCTGCTCAGATTTCTATCTCTTTATGAAATCAATGGCGTGCAGTATTCGAAAGTATGTGCCCTTGGATTTAATTGAAATTTATCTCAAAATGATTCTGCCTTGACTGTTCGTTTTCTGATGGTATCGCTTTTGTTTGTTTGATTGAATTTATTTGCTCTGATAGAGTATAATGCATATGCATTAAAATTCGAATTATAATTTCTCATTCAACGTAAAAGCTAATTAGCATTTAAATTGCCATTTTCGTCTCTGGTGCCCAATACTTTTCCATAGTATAATTCACTGACGTAGGCATATTTATTCCGACTTTTTTCCTCTTTAAATCTGAAGTCAGTTTTCGTACACAGATGAATCGTATTCTCTGGAATATCGAAAAGTGGGGATACGAAAATCTTAAATACACACATTTGTATGTACACGTATAAAGCCACATTTAAACTTTAACTTACGGACTTGATGGTCAAATCTTTGTCTTTATTAGCATGCATAGTAATGCATTTGCTTCCTGCATTTGAGTCGTTGACTGATATAGTCATATACAAATTTATTTTAAAAATTAGCAAACGTTTCTAATATGACAACTGTCTTAAGAATTGCTGGCAAAGTAAAAACTGCGCCTGATTCCATAAGAGGTTGTTAATCCCCTTACGCTCCGAAGAAAGGGGAAGTCTATATGGGCTATTCCGAATTGGTTACCTTTCAATCGCGATCAGAATAATCAGTCTTTTATTACATAGAAAAATATGCTTTTAGACAAAACTGATAACTCATCACGTTTCTGAAAACCTTTTAACTAATTTCCGTTCAATTGATATTGTTGATGAGATGATTTCGAAAGTATGCTTTCATATAAATTTACAGCCAATTTTTCAGTCATTGATCCCCCGACTGGATTTCAATTTAATGTTGTCTCTTATATAACATGCGCTAAAATCATCCTACAGAGACATACCATTATGATCCCATGAAACCCAACTGCCAACGGAAACCCTAAACTTACCGCATGCTATCCTAACGTAGATTCGGGACTGAGAAACTCTCTTTAGAAGCTTTCCTACCAAGTTCATCAGTGGGATCCAAAAAATGCTCAGTAAATTCAGCTTTCCAACTGCGCTCAGAGAAATCAATTTGAAACTGGAGAGAGGAATTTGTAAGGCCTTCAGCGCTGCTTGAGTTTCTCTATAGTCCAGACACTTCTCCTCTCCACTGATTCTTAAACATTTGTTTCATTGCGACTAAGATTGAATATATTTTCGCTTTAAAGACTTCTCACTAGTTAAAGTTCTGAACAGCTCATTCTACCCTTTGTTCTGCTCTAAATATTGCCAGATTTGCGGAGCTCCACCTGGAAGGTAGTCTATTTGGTTTTCAGCGGATTGGTCCTCTTCAACAAAGCCTAGAACTCACATTTGATTTTGAAATATGGTCTGAAATATAGGACTTCAATAGTACTTTCTGAACGATAGTCTCGTCAGCATATCGATTGGATAGCGTTAAGTCGATTACTAGCTGCTTTTCTATCGTAACAATTGTTTGTCGACAACCAGGTCAGACGATAATATGAACTACAAGATATGATTGGTTCTCCTGTTGTATTTATCACTGCCGTAAAGAGTATTCTAACTATTGGTATCGCTGATAGAATAAGCTTTATATTCCCAGAATCATAATATTCAACGAGTTCTTCTGCGTTTGATGGTGGCGGTAGTAATGAATCATAGAAAATATGAGCTGACGCAATGACGAATTTGTTCCGTTCTCTGTTCGTTTCGTAGCTCTTTTCTGCAGCAACTAAAACTTGGTTAGAATATTACCCATGATTCCTGTATGGATATTAAATATGTAAAGTTTTGTGTACAAACCGTCCTATACAGGGATGAAGTAGCAGTTGGAATGTTCAATGTTGAAGGTTGATCTGAGGGATCAGGAAAGAAACTAAGTAAATCGTTTCTCTTCTGCACTCATTTGGAAATAAAGCGAAAACTAACTATTCCAACGTTTAGATAGAGAAGCGATTCATATCTGTCATAGATTCAATGGTCCTGGTAGAAGTTTTGTCCAAGCCCACAGCGAATGAGGGACAGATTCTCGATTTTTACTCTCTCTCTCTCTCTCTCTCTCTCTCTCTCTCTCTCTCTCTCTCTCTCTCTCTATGAGAATACATTTTTCACTTTTTGGTGTCAGAGCTAGAATTCTGGGTATGAAAATGCATCAACAAATCTTCCGTTTCAGTTGCCTTAAATCCAGAAGATATGGCGCGAGTTAAGATGTAAGAAAAATATATGTACACATTAAGATTAGGAAAATAAATAATTCATACATATTGACATTCAGATTAGAATCATGCCTATGATATGCCTATTTCAATACTCAGCTTAGAATATAAGTACCAATAGAGATAAGACGAAATGTTACTTACTATATAAGTAGACTGATCAGAAAGTAGTATAAAAACAGAATAGAATTAAGGACAAGTGTCTAATGCATAGTCAGATGTGTAGGCGAGAAGAATACAAAATTATAAAAGTAAATTGTATTTTTTTTATTCAAAATTGTACGGTGAATCTGTATTTCAAGTTGTGCAGTGAAATCGTACAGTGATTAGTTATTCAAATAACTAAACACTACCATCAAAGACTATAAAATTATTCCAATTAACCACAAGAGGTTAATTAATTCGCGTCAGTTTTGTGGCCAGAAAATCTCAAATGTCTAAATTCCCCTGTGGGGCCTTTGGGTGTAGATTTGCTTAGCTCTTCAAAGGTTCTCGCGTAGAATTCCAATTTCTGCGCCATTTAGACTATTGTCCTTGCCAGCCTTCTCAATTTCTGCGTCGGAGAGGCGATAGTCGCATGCGTATATGTATGTAGGTAAGTCGGTTTTGTTTCTTTTGCTATTCTGGTTCTTCTTGGAGGTGGATTTTCCCGCGAAATCCTAATTGCGTCCACCTGAGCTGCAACTTTTGGTGGTTGAAGAATCAGTTTCAATCGGAACTTGTATGCGGGAAACCTGCTGCTAATTATGGTTTTTGTCAAACCAATTGACTACTTCGTCGAATTTCCGTCCGCTGGAACTGTAGCCTTGATTGCCAACACCGGCTTCAGACGGATTGAAGAAGAAGAAGTAGTAGTTTCAGTCAAGCTTCATTGGTTTTACTGGGTGTCACTTCTGGAGATATGTTTCTCTTCTCTGCCGTCGCTGGAGCAATGAGACTTTAAAAACTTTGATAGCATTTGCCGTATCTTTGCGTCGTGCGTTTGGCTCAAATTAACTGCTCCTTGAAAAGTAGTCCTTCTGTAGCCTGTAAGACGTTTTTGATTTCCCGGGATAAGGCAACAAAAACCTCAATTTTGTAGTCTGGAGGTCTTTATTGCTTAGTTCAGTAGATAAAGATATGTGTTTCATATATATGTCTTAATTGTCGCTGGCTATTCAACCCATTCCACCAGAATGGAAAAAAGTGTCTTATTTTCCTCATCGCAAAAGAATGCTATGGACTACGCCTAAAGAAGCCGTTTGGAATCGTACAAAATGTGCACAAGATATACAAGCGAGTATATATGAAGTTAGTGTGCCGACAAGTCCAAATAGACCTATTTGGATCAAAGTTCGGGATCATTTTGTCCATTTTTCAACAGAACCAATACGATGTCTTTATGGCAATGAAGGACATTTTCAAGAAAAAGTGAAATAATTAATTAGATGCGCCTTCATATACAGCAACAACCGAGCTACGCTTCAATACAATTCTTTTTTATCTTTTATCTTGAAGTTAGCGTTCCAACGACTCAGTACTCTGAATTGCTTTCGTCAATTGATATATATAAGTGGCTCTAAGTATATTGTTAAAGTCTCCAGGAACTTCGTCAGTGTGGTCAAAGTGCATTTTCTTCTTTTCATCATTAATACATATATAAAAGAGAGTGACGTTAGTTTCTACGGTTATAACTCAAGAACGTCTGGACCGATTTCGATGATTCACACCAATTCGGACTGGTCTTCGGCCAAACAAGAAGAATACAAAAAAAAAAAAAAAATAATGAAGAAAATTCATTTTCCCATTCCATACAAAATATGGAGCGATTTTACGACGGCATCTTCATGATAGATGACGTTTATGTTTACGTTACGTTGTGAAAATTTTTTGCGACAATTCTTTTTGCACCAAATTTGTGTGACAGTTGTTTTTGTAGCAATTTTTTTTGTCACACATTAAAAACTATCATGATTTCAAATGGTGGTTCCGGTATTCCCAGTAGATAGCGTTGTGTGTATCAAATTTTGACAGCGGATTCATTTGCACATACCCAGTTTATCCGACAGCTGATTCATTTGAACATACCCAGTTTATCCGACAGCTCAATGTGCGTTGAAGGCAATCCGCATTGGTTCAATACCCGTAGAAATGCTGGTGTTTATATGGAATTATCCAAAATGAGCGAGAGAAAATTGAGAAAAATTCAACAAACAGCTGGTTGAACTGACACTTCACATTAACACTGATACATTGTTCTTATTTCTTTCTCTTTCCAAATATTTCGTTTGCAATCCCACATTTTAAATACACAACTGATTACCTGCCCGATAATGGAAGAATACATTCTTTTTATTTCTTTGTTTATCCAAATGTTTCGTTTGCAAACCCACATTTTAAATAATAATAAAATGTGTAATACCTAATACCTGATACCTGCCCGAAGATGAAAGAATGATGGGAGCGCGAGAGAGTAAAATGTTTCTATGCGATTTGAAAATGTTTATATGATATTTCATAACGGTTATAAATTTTCACTGCGTTTAATAAGCACGAATGAACGTATGCGTGTTGAATATTTCAATGCTGTTTGAAGTGGTGTTTATTCGAGCGTATTGAACCAATGCGGATTGCTTCAACGTAAATTGAGCTGTTGAATAAACCGGGTAATAGTCTTTGCATCAGAATTTTTTCAAGTTTTATCACATTTTTATCAGCTTTCGACAGTAATTGTAATTCAATTTCATTTAATATATTGTTTTGAAACGATTTTTTGTGAAAATTACCAGCGAAAAGTGATTTCATAGAGGTGAGTTCAGTTTGATAAAGTACACATTGTGAATGGTCATCTTCTTTGTGATTTACTTTAATTATGGATTGTGCAATTAATTCTTAGGTATTTAGATTACTTTGAAAATCAATTCGAATTCGCTATTCATTTCATTCTGATTGATAATTTTGGTGTGGAATTCTAATTTTGTGGATGTTTATTTTGTGAGGTTATGACATTTGAGCACATGTTTGTATCGATGTTTATTTTGTTAGGTTATGACATTTGTGCACATGTATGTATGTATCGATAATTCCTTAATTGCTTTTGTGAAATTCATTTTTCAGTGTTATTCACAATTCCGCGAGCCAGAAGATCTAATCTTTCGCATCGAACAATTCAAGTAGAGTTCGGAATATCGCCAATCAATTGAATACGGATGAAGAAGAAATCGCACGAGAACAGTTCAGTTTCAGTTTTTTATGCATTTTTATTTTTTTAACTTAAATTACTCTTGTATGCTAAACAAAAAACGCTTAAAAATTAGCTTAAATAACTTCAAAATATCTTATTATAACTTTCTGGCCCCATGTGGGCACTCTAAGTTAAACCTAACACTTAAACTACGTCTTTCGACGTATCTTACAGTCAAATTTTATATTGATTTTAACGTTAATTAATATTAAGACTAAGAAAATATTTTTTAAGAAAAAAACTTAGTAACACGAGCTTTTTGTTATTTTATTATAAAACTTAAAACTAAAAAAAAACCTACAGACTACCTAAACCTAAATCTTAATCTATTTAACCTACTTACATCCAACACAAATAGAGACATACATAAATATATATATACATAATATGTATATACATAATATATAAATACATGTATATATATATATATACTCGTATATATATATATATATTTTTTTTTTTTTTTTGTCTTTATATATTATTTTTCTTAAAACTAACTATCCTACCTAAACCTATGTAAGCCGACCATGGCTTAAAAAAAAATTAGGCTGACCCACTTTGCCTCAGATGAAGCTATATATTACTGGACGCATTCGACGATGAAGTATCCTCCCCTTCAACTAGCCACCAAAATTTCTGGTGCTGCTGAGCAACGTTGTAGTTAGTCGCCTGTCGGCAGCTGTTCGAGCCACGTGGAAGATTAGCGGCACCGCTAATCTGTCCTGTATCAGACCTTTGCTATCTAGATAGAGGAACGTTTCTGGAGGAATAAAGCCGTCAAAGCGAACTCTCTCGTGATACATATAATTGGGGTAGTAAGCCCCGGAGATCAGGTTGTTCGATGAGGTCATTGCTTTTGCAACGTGCCTTCGAGATAACTTAATGACGAAATTGTCCACTATTATTAGGTTCGCCCTATTGTATAAGACGTCATTAGGATAGAATTTAATGTACACAAACTCTGGTGTTGTGTACAAGCGAAGACAAGCCCTAAGACAAGCCCTCTCAAACACCCGAATCTTTTCCATTAAGCTTGCTCGTACATTGAACCACACGGGACAATCAAATACCAGCATGGGCCTGATAAGGGTCATGTAGCAGATTACCTTTACCCTCGCATCGAGTTAGCTGCTATAAAACAGTCTCTTTGTAAGGGCAAAAGCACCTTTGGCTCTGCAACATCTATATGTTTGTTAAAATACAGAAATTGATCTAGCCAGATCCCAAGGTATCTGACTACATTTCGACAAGCAAGTGGCTGCCCGTGCTGCCCCACGATCGAGAACTTTCGCCAATTCTTTCTGGTATCCCTAGAGGCCCCAGACAAAGGCGTCCTAAACAGAATGGTTTCCGACTTCTGAAAGTTGATTTCAACTGCCAGTCATCGTAGTATCGCTTAATTTTGTCGAAGTCACGCTGCAAAAGTATATTAATGACCTCAATCTTTGGACCTGATCCGTACGCGATTATGTCGTCTGCGTACGCTATAGCATGGTGAAGTGAACATATCAGATCACCCGTGTAAATGTTGAATAGGATCGGCGCATTTACCGCATCTTGTTGCAGACCGTTTTTAATGCTAAATGTTCCAGCAAAAGTCACATCGCCATTCTTCACGATGAACTGTCTACTGGAGAGCATATCAATAAGAATATACAGCAGTGGTTTACTAATGCCCAACCTGTCCAACTTGAAAAGGAGTCCTTATAACCATACGGTATCGAAGGCCTTCTCCAAGTCAATCAGGCAGGCACCAGTGCACAGTTTCTTGCCTTTGTTACATTGGACATCAGAAACCTGTTTCGACGCAGCATGAATAGTATCATGCCCCGCCTTGAAACCGAATTGATTATCCGCACGTATATGTTTGTCCCCAACCCACTTAGTCAGGACTCTATTGAACACCTTTTTGAAAACCTTACTGATGTTTGGAAGAAGACTGATCGAGCGGAGATTCGCCGGATTGGAAGTGTCTTTATCCGTTTTGGGGATGGGGTGTACCACCGCAGTTTTCCAATGCGCTGGATAATGTGCATTATTCATTGCATTATTGAACAGTGTGATATAAATGTTCACCGCTTTTAGAGGGAGATGTCGAAGCACAATGATCGGTATTTCATCGGTTCCCACTGATTTCTTACCTCTAAGTGATTCGAAGATCGGTTGGAGCTCTTCCTTCGAAATGAACGGGGGTAGTACCCTATCGTTGGTGATGACATTATTTGACATATTCTCATCACTGAACTGGGTGAAACCCGGTTCTCGAATCGCCAATTCACAATTTCATTTCGCACGAGAACAGGGCCGTGTTAGTATGGCCCGACTTTATGCATCACAAACGCAAGAAGAAAGACAGGCGGCAAATGAAACGGCTCAGTTAACAATGAGAAATCGTCGAGCAAATCAAAAAACTCAACGAGTGTTGATTTGAATCGACTAGCGTTTCATTACGATTGCACACTTGACTACAGCTCGCATCCTTCCGTTCAAATTGGCCCAATGGAGGTTATGTGCACCCATTGCGGAGCATTGAAGTTTGCTGGAGAAACGCCTGGATTGTGCTATCTCAGTGGCAAGGTTAAATTAACACCATTGCCATTGCCACCAGAGACATTGAATTCTTTGCTTCGTGGTGAAACACCAGAATCACGTAATTTTCTATCGAACACTCAGAAATATATAGGAGGCTTTCAAATAACTTCATTTGGAGCAGATATTATTGATGAACGCGGATTCAATACGATATTCAAGGTAATAAAAGATTAGAAAAATTAAATGTAATTAAAGAAATTAAGATTAAATAAATTAAAGAAAATCGTTGATTCTAATTTCGTCATCGACTTTACAGATCCAAGGCCAAATTCACCATCGAATTGGATCATTGCTACCCCTTGAAGACGCACAACATAAATTCCTCAAAATCTATTTCATGGGCAATGTGGAAAATCAACTTGTTCAGTGCCAAACAATCAATACGGCAATGAGAAGAGCAATTTTTCGAGATCAGCAGCAGCTACTTCATGAACATCCTGCATTGGTTCGGTTATTCAAAACTGCGTTGGATCGCATGCCAAGTGATGACTATAAAGTCGTGATCAGAGCGGATAAACGACCTGCTGGAACGCACTAACGCCAATTTAACGCTCCAACAATAGATGAGGTTGCAGTTGTGATTGTTGGCGAAAATCTGGAATCACGCGATATTGTGCTCACACGTCGGGACGCTGGGCAATTGCAACGAATATCCGAAACACATCGTTAATACGATGCATTGCAATACCCACTGATGTTTTGGCAAGGAGACGATGGATATTATATCAACTTCAAGATAATAAATCCACTGACCGGTGAGTATCGATATCATAATAATTTTCATTTCAATATGACACCAATGTCACTGATATCATTTTAAGTGAGGAAACCACCAAGAAGGTCAGCGCAATGAATTTTTACGCGTATCGTTTGATGATTCGCCAAAATGTTGTTAACTATTTGCTTAGATATCGCCGATTGTTTCAGCAATTTTTCATCGATATGTATGCCAAAACAGAAGCGGAGCGCCCCCTTTTTATCAGTTTAAATCAAACCACGGAGGAGTACATTCATTTACGCGATGCAATTTGCACCGAAGGAAATGCAGCAGATATTGGTCGGTTGACCATTTTACCGACGATGTTCGTTGGCAGCCCACGTCATATGCATGAATTTGCGCAAGATGCACGTATGTACGCCATTACGGCCGTCCAGACCGGTTAATCACCTTCACGTGCAATCCAAAGTGGATAGAAATTGTTCAACTGCTGTTTCCTGGCCAAACATCAATTGATCGGCACGACATCACAGCACGTGCATTCAGACAAAAAATCCGGTGGCTGATGGACTATATTCTTAAGCATCGTGTCTTTGGGGATACTCGATGTTGGATGTATTCGATTGAATTACAAAAAAGAGGCTTGCCGCATGCGCACTTACTCATTTGGTTAGTCGAAAAAATGCAACCAGACCAAATTGATGACATTATATGTACTCAGATTCCTGATCCCGTAACCGATCCAGACCTGCATGATGTCGTAATTACAAACATGATTCATGGACCGTGTGGCGCCATTGACCCACAATCACGACGGCAAGTGTTCCAAGTATTATCAACGAAATTTGACTGATGAGGTCATATCTGGCAACGATGGTTATTCATTGTACCGCCGTCGATCATCGGATGATGGCGTCAAAGTCAAAGGCGACAGTCAAAGTGAAAGGAAATGATTTCGTGGTCGACAAATCTTGGATTGTTCCGTATTCGCCACTTCTTTCCAAAACATTCAAGGCGCATTGTAACGTGGAGTATTGCAATTCGGTGAAGTCCATCAATTACATCTGAAAATATGTCACGAAAGGCAGTGACATGGCAGCTTTTGTTCTTCAAGCTCCTGATCCCAATGATGAAATCACGCGCTATTAAGTTGGTCGATACGTCAGCTGCAATGAGGCGATTTGGCGTATATTCTCATTTCCCATTCACGAACGCTATCCGACTGTTACACATTTGGCAGTGCATCTGGAGAACGGTCAACGAGATTATTTCACAACAGAAAATACCGCCCACCGTACTCAAAACCTATCAAACATTGACCAGTTTTTTCTCGATTTGCCAAAGGGATCCGTTTGCATGTACGTTGCTTTACTCAGAGATGCCGCGTTATTACACTTGGAATGTTTCATCGAAGAAGTTTCAACGTCGAAAGCAAGGCGATGTAGTTCCTGGTCATTCGGATGTGTGTTCTACTGAAGCTCTGGGCCGTATTTATACAGTTCATCCGAAGAATGATGAATGCTTTTACTTGCGACTATTGCTGGTGCATGTTCGTGGGCCGACATCATTTGATTCACTTCGAACTGTCAATGGTTTAGTGTTGCCAAATTTCGTGCTGCATGTCAGGAGCTAAATTTGCTTGAAAACGATAGGCATTGGGACACGACAATCAAGCAACTGTTTCCGCATCTCCAAGTAAGATACGCACATTATTTGCGATCATTATTTCTACATGTTTTCCTTCGAATCCACGTCAATTGTGATCAAATCAAGTACAAGGATGACATGTCAGAAGACATTTTGCATCGAGTTCGTGTCCATTCAGAGAACCGCCATCTTGAGATGAATGAAGAGATGCACAACCAGGCTTTGGTTTTGATAGAAGACATGTATAACCTCATGTGCGGCAGTTTGTTAGTCAGGTTAGGAATGCCATCGCCAGATAGTGGAATAAACGACGCTTTCGAACGAGAATTGCAGTGTGAACGTGAATACGACACAAATGCACCAAGCCAATTGGTTCGAACGAATGTACCTTTGTTGAATCCCCAACAAAAAGAAGTGTATGATACGGTGATGAAAGCAATTGATTATGCAAATTTTGGCATGTTTTTCCTTGATGCGCCAGGTGACACTGGCAAGTCATTCCTCATATCATTGATTTTGGCTACAGTTCATGCAAGATCAGAAATTGCTGTTTATTTGTTTATTTTGTTTATTTGTAAATTGGAAGCATACACTTTAAGATTAAATAATTAACTTATATGTTAGTGACGCCTAGAATTAATTAAAATATTAAACACTACTGAATAAACGTAAAACAAACATATCAATAAGAAAACGAAAAACTAAGTATTCTTGTGAAATAAATGAACTAAGATAAAACAAAGCCAAAACCAAAAACATCTCCATTAAATTAAATTTAATAGATATAAAAGAGAAGAAAAGAGGGAGAAAAAAAAAGAAAGTAAACAGGAAGCTAAATTGGGTTGTTGACAAAAAAGGACTTAAGTTTAACACGAAAACGTCTAGTGCCGCAGTGCTCTCTAACATGCCTAGGTAAAGAATTCCACAGGCGGACGACGTGAACGAGGAACTGGTGCTCAGAAGATAGGCAAGTAAATCTGGGAGGAATAAGTTTGAGAGTTCGGTTTGAGGTGCTAGGGCGCAGTATGTTGAAGAGATATGAGGGCTGAATGAGTTTGAATGACATTGGATTGCAGTATATGAGTCCGATAGCGAAGAAGGTGGTCAAGTGACATGTTGTAAAGAGATTTGGAAAACAATGATATTCTGTCAAAACGTTTAAGGTTAAAAACATGGCGGGCAGTATTGTTAAACGCGACATTCAGCTTTCTCCAGCACGCAGAATCACAGTTGGAAAATATTTCGCAGCCATAACTAAGTATATGAAATATTAAGGTTTTGGCTAGCAAAAAACGCGTTTTTAGTGGGACATAGTAATGAGACATCCAGAGTTGTCGCAATATGCCATATACCTTACCAACTGTTGCATTGATATGGGTCTTCCATGTCAGTGTTCTGTTGAACACGATTCCTAAATTTTTAACAGTTTCAACATATTCAATTTCAAGGCCATTAAGCACAATATCGGAAAAGTAAGTAAGATCCAATAATTTTTTGCTTAGGACATTGTTTTTTGCCCAGTTGGACATATTTTCTAAATCATACCTAGTTGGCAACTACGGTAGAGTTGAACATCATCGGCATACATATGGATGGAAGAAGAAACAACAGAGGGAATCTCATTTATATATAGGGAAAATAGAAGCGGTCCTAGAATAGAGCCCTGTGGGACACCTTTATTATTTAGAATAAAGTCAGATATTTAAGGTCCGACTACGACAGCCTGTTTTCTCAGTTTCAGGTACGAGGAGATGAGTTATACAGATGAACTAGAGAAGCGGAAAAAAGTTTTTAATTTGTGGCACAGTTGTGCATGATCAATGGTGTGCCTTAGAAAAATCGAGGAGCACTAAAAACGTCGCTTCATTCAAATCTAACTTCTCCCTAATATCATTCACAATTTTAATGGTTGCAGTGATACAGCTATGGTGTTTCCTAAAAAACGGACTGTAAAGGAGAGAGCAAGTTATACGTTTGGATGTGAGAACTCATTTGTCTTTGTAGTACTCGCTCGAATACTGTTGACAAATAGGGTAGAATTGAAATGGGACGAAAGTCGTTACTGTTAGGCTTTTTTTTGGATAGGGATCATTTTTGACATTTTCCATTGTGGGGGATAGCAACCGGTAGTTAAAATAGAATTAAAGGAATAAACTAAGTAGGGAAGAATAACTGGCAGCATGATTTTTATGAATTTGGGATGGATGTCGTCAAAACCAACGGCATTAGATTTGACCGTTAACAGACATGAAACTAGTTCGATATCATCGATGCATATGTGATCTGTAAATAGACCCAATTAAAAGGGCGCCCGAAAGAGATTTCAGTTCAACGAAAACATAGTCAACCTCACTTCCGAGGTCAGACTAACATTTGAGGTGACTATTTAAGCCGCTTCTTACGTATATTGCAGCACCACCACCTATTATATCTATCCTATCCCCACGAAAAAGCCTGTACCCATTAACTTTATAAACCTTATCTTTGCAATAATTTGTAAACCATGATTCGTTAACGCAAACAACATCAATAACAACAACCAACCAACCTTTGAACAATCTCTAAACTCATCCAATTTTGGAAAGAGGCTCTGCGCATTAATATGGCATATCCTCAAACCAGTTTTTTGCTCGCAAAGAATATTCAACATTGAGCGACAGATCCCTCCACTATCATCACTAATGGAATTCGTGGAATTCATGCCACTAGTTGTTGCAAGCATTGTTGTATAATAAAAAAAAAATAGCGGAAACCGTAAATTAAAAGCAGTCGGCATCCTATTGGTCGTGATAAACTTGTTAGTATTCATTATAGACGAATTAAGGCAAAAATGGAGATGTTTTGTTTGGATGAATAATGAAAAACTTAAAAATAATTCAAAATAAAAAAAAAGAAATGAAAAAAAAATTAAGTAAGCAGTTTAAATTCAAAATTAACAAAATTAAAAAGATTATGTTAAGGAAAATAATATAAAAGAAGCAGAAAAAAAAACAGTTTAAGAAATACTGGTGTTATTGTTGATTGTGGTTGTTATTTTCTTTGGGGCTGGCAATGTCGTAAAGTTTGGTGATGTTTTCGATGACAGATGGTTCATCATGTAGGTGATTTTTTACATACACATTACCGCGTTTGTAAACACAGTCTGCAGAAGTTTTTGTTTTTTGAGTGTTAGTGCCGCGTGTAATATGTTATTGTTTGATTTAGATAGACATTCACGGAGATAAATATTAGAATCCGAACTTAATCCGATGTCATATAAATTAAGTTGTTTTTTGTGTACCTTACGATATTTCGCTGCGGAAGTTAGAAAATAGTTCCTGTCGTACGCTGATTGGAATTTAACAATTATTGTGGTCGAATTGCTCGTTCAGAAAATATCGTTTATTTGTGGCGGTTTGATTTGAATAACATGGCACATATGGTTAAAGAAAGATTTTAAATTTTCGTTAGGAGTATACGCTATGCCAAATAGCACTGCATGACGGGAGATGCTTCTGTTTTCGGTTGCTTCTTGAACAAGTTTTTTTTCATTGAGTTGCGACTTGAGTTCAGAAATTTCGTGCTGTATATCTTTTTTTTTCATTTTTAAGATGTGACAAAGAATTTTTAATGAGGAGAACTTCGGATTTAATTGTTCCGATGAAAATTTTCAACGCCGAGTTAGATTTTTCAAGTTGAGAAACCCGCGAGCTAATATTAGTTATGTCTTTTCTAAATTCAGCAACATAGACTAACTCTACCTAGATATCAAACTCTACTAATCCTTTTGCAAACGTTTAAGTTTCGCACAGACACACTGTAAGTGAATCACCAACACATTCTCAATCTCTATAACCTGTCAGAATGGCTAAAATGACAACAAATGTCACGTAATGTTCGCTAACTATATATAATAAAGGCAAAAATAAAAGGAAAAATATTTTTCGCTGGTGAATATTTAATTCAACGTGGTGAAAAAGTGAAGATAATAGAATATATTTAAAAAAACCCTTTTTTTTGTTTTAATTGAACAAAAAGGGGATCGTTTCAGAATAAAATTAAAAAAGGATAAGGATTATATTTTGAAAGTTTCATTTGAAGATATAAATGAATTGAAACTATTACAATTCTGAAATCAAGCTTAAGCTTGTATTGAGAGTCAATTGTATAAGCATTTTTTATGCTTAGGCACAAACTCTGTACTCTGGACATCAATGAAAAGGATTATTAATTAATGGCAACTTTTAAAATCAATTTCCTTTTTGTTCTTTTAGTTTGAATGTGTTGAGTAAATAAATTAATTAAATAATACTGATAAGTACAATTAACATTTTTGAACATTTTTTAGTCTTTTTAGGAAATTATCTGTTTTTCTAATTGGATTTAAAGCTTTTCCAAAATATTTCGAGAATCTTTTTTTTCACACATTATAAAGTACAAAAGCGGTGGTATTTTAATTGTTTATTTTTTTAAAAATAATTTCCAGAATTTAACAAACAATGTGAAATGATATCCCAACTTAATTTGGTTTTGTCGAAGGGAATTTTTGTTTATAATTGTTTTCAACAGATTTTGCTACTACTTTGTTGAGTATTCTTTAATGCTGTTAACATCTTTAAGCCGGTCTGGCATAGAATGCGTCAACTTTTCCATATATTTACATATTATTTCTTGCCATTCCGCTAAAAATTAAAATTTTTAACTGAGGCTTCGATGTGATGACATGTTTTCGTAACCTCATCATTTAATGATTCCAAAGGCGTTCCAAAGAGAACGGGTTAAGATCGGGGCTATGTGGTGGCGTTACTAGCAAGTGAGGGACTTTATGTGGATATGGACTTATGCTTGAAATCGTTGTCCTGTTGGGAGTAAAAAATGTTTCGCAATAAGCATTGTTTGTGTCCTTTGAAGCAAATTTTCGCTCTAAATATTTTAGTATACTTCTTTTTCTGAATTACTGTGACTAAATTACCGATCTCAACAGTGGATATTTAGCTCCATATTACACAACCACCATTTCCGTGCTTTACTTTTTGCCTTGTGTATTTGGACTGTAAGTTTCATTTGGTTGTCTTCATGCTTTCGAAGGCCTATTTGATTCATAAATGCTAAATTTTGACTCTTCTGAAAAAATCCTAGAAGACAAATCCTTTGTTTTTTTATTTATTAGCAAAGTCCTTTTGTTTTTTTTTTATTTGCTTCGCTGACGAAAGGTTTCTTTTTAACGGTATAAAATTTATACGCCGATTTGATGTCGTTGACATTCACGAAAATCCAGCCAAATTTTAGAATTACAACGTGATATTTGTGAAACGTACAGCGTTGTGTTTACATCGATTTTCTTCTTCTCGGAAATTTTTTGATGCAAAAATTGAGCAAAGTATATGGAAATGTTGCGTTAGTAATGGAATTAGTAATACAAAAGCATTAAATATGAGCTAAATTGTCCAGTCACATCCATATTTTTTCAAAAAATAATTGGCCAATTCGCTGTCGTACTAAATGGACCTATAAAGCACTAATTTTCTATTTATTGTTCTATTTTCACAAATAAAAACAGTCAAAATAATCATTAATTATTATTTATTACTTCATATGAAAAGTTAATACAATATTTTCCATTTAATCTAATAATCCAATTTATTCATGAATTGTAATTTACATTTTTTCGGAACATGCTCTCCTGATGAAAACATTCATGGTGAAGCGAAAAACTTACCCACACCGTGGTGAAATGAACAAATGTCAATAATTTATTGAAGAAGCAGCAAATCCAAGAAAGAAAAAACAATTTCTTTAAATTTATTGTATTTATTGGATAAACAAAGCAAAACAAAACAAAAATCGAAAAAATGCTTTAAGTTTATTTGATCAGCTCACGATGGTTCCACACTGGGAACGCTTTTCTTGAAACCATTGCACTTCAAATGTTGGATCTGCAAGGAAAAAGGCATTATATGTATAGCTATACGAAAATGTATTCTTTTTACTTACATGTAATTAGTTAGATCACTCATCCACATTTCTTAAAGCTCTTGAATGGTGCATTTAGATTCATTGTTCTTACTGTAAAAAAGAAGTAAAATAAATTATTTTGGAATTAAAATGTTTGTAGTTACTCACAAGAAAATGTAAACAAACTTTTCCAACAGCTTTTGCCACCTCCAATCCAAGGCAATCTGTTCGTGGCCGCAGTATTCTGTTGAAAATGTTTTCTTCTTGCTCCAAATGTGTAAATTTTTCTTCTTTTGTTGTCCTAGAAAATATAATAAACAAAATTATTGTTCAACATAAAATTTTTTTGCAACTTACACGAAATTAGATTTGTAAATATGAGAAATGTCAAAATCGAAATTCACGGCGTCATTTTTATATGGGTGACGTCACTCGTAAAACTTTTCGAATTTTGACATTGTTGACAATTCTCACGTATTCACGGACAGGTTCACACGGATAGGGACGATCAGTACAAAACCGGTTTTGATTTTCCAACATCTGGAAAGTTTGATATCTAGGTATAGTTAGTCTATGTTCAGCAAACTGTGCTTCAATTTTAGAAGTAAGTATGTCATTATTTTCTTTAATTTTCGTGGAAATGAGGGAAATAATAAGTTCACTTTGATTTTTTAATTTTTCATCCATTTTTCCCATAGGTTGGCATCGATAACAGACTTTTTTTTTTTTGGAATTTGATATAGTTTGTTGAGGGGGGCGCGAGGAGGGTTGGTGGGTATATCAGACTTGGGATTTGTTCTACCTCGTTTGGAGTTAGACATGTTTGATATGGTTTGATTTGGTTTGATTTATTCATAACGTTTTCAACTTTATGATAATAATAAACGGTTTAAGCACATGAAAACTTAAATAACTATGTTTTACTTTATTTATTTAATATGTAATGGAAGAAAACTTCTACTAGTGTCACTATCACGAAATAACTTTTTTCACTTTGATAAAAACTGCCGAAATGCGTAAATTTAAGTAATAAAAAAGGATTTACTGGCCAGCCGATTGGAAGCACGTCTATTCAGTAGCTGTCATAATGTGTTGGGTAGCTGTAGTAGTTACTTCTTCTGATGTTTTGGGGTGCATTGATTTTACTCTCAGGTGATTTCGGGCAAACACTACCAGTAATACCACGATCGACCGCTGCCGCTGAGATCAATGCTTGCCTCAAATCATCGACATTGTGGCGTTATGTGAAGAAACTTCAGCTGACGACAAACATGCGAGTTGCATCGCTAAATGATCCATCTGCCGAAGTGTTCTCCAATCAACTGCTAAATATCGGTAATGGTCGTGTTGCTGTCGACGCATCGAATGGATTGATTTCATTCCCGCCGAATTTTTGCAATTTCGTCTCAACGAAAGAGGAGCACATCAACAAAGTGTTTGCGAACATCATTGCTAACCACAAAAACTACGATTGGTTGAGCGAAAAGCAATTTTAGCGGCAAAGGACAAGGATGTTGATCACTTAAACTGCACAATTCAAAATCAAATAGTTGGTTCCCTGCATTCCTTCAAATCTATCGACTGTGTAGCAAATGGAGACGAAGCAACCAACTATCCAACTAAGTTTTTGAATTCATTGGATGTGCCTGGCCTGCTACCGCACAATTTACAATTGAAGATTGGTTCAGTTTCAGTCGTCATCATGCTTCGCAATCTCAATCAACCAAAATTATGCAACGGAACGCGTTTAGCGGTCACAAAACTCATGAGGAATGTGATTCATGCGAGATTACTAAAAGGAAAGTTCAAAGGTGAGGAAGTTCTCATTCCGAGAATTCCAATGATTCCAAACGATATGCCATTCGAGATCAAGCGAATGGCAATCAATAAATCACAAGGCCAATCATTGAGTGTTTGTAGCCTGAATCTGTAAAATGAATGTTTTTCAGTCAGCTGCTTTGATAGTTTTCGCACCTGACAACAAAACGAAAAATATCGTTTATCACAGAGAGCTTCAATGAGGGGGAATACAATTCAAAATCGACCCGACCGCAACCCATCCAGCAAATATATCAACACAAAGCATGAATTGCAATGGACAATTGACCACAGATTTTCTGCAGTTTGAAATGACGCAGGGCAACGCCTGCGGGATCAGCTAGTTTTCTTATAAAAGAAGAGCTCTAACATAATCAAATGTTTCACCCATTCATAGCCAATCTTACAACAATTGTGTTTTTGCTGAAGAGTTCTCGCACCAAATTATGTTCTTGCATTGTCGACATAATTTTACCATCAAAGATCGTAACTTTTAACCACATTTGGGTTGTATTCAGTTCTAAGGTTTTATTTGCAGCACGTGATGAAAAGAATAAATTATTCATCTTCTGCATCACTTTTGCTGGAAATCAGTATCCTCCCTCAGAAAACAACATCATTCATCTCATCCTTTGGGAGATATGTATCTACAATTTCAGCATAGACGTCACCGCGCATACTCTCACTCTTCCTATCTAAAACTCAACGTACGAATATAAGGAACCACTGCAAAGCCTCGTAAACGGAATAAATGCTATCAAATTTCTTCAAGTTGAAGGATAGATAGAACATTGCTCATAACTACCTTTTTATTGTCTTTGCTTGGAATGTGAAGAACGATTTACAGCCCAGAATACTATTCTATTGGCACGTGCAGTCAATATTATTAAAGTAAAGAATAAAGTGAGTTAAGCAACTCCCGACATCAATACGAAAGGACAATAAGATTTGTTGTCTTCATTCCTGACGAAGTCTATAAATTCTGTTATAGACGAAGAGAACAATGGTACAATTTGGAAATATCTTCTTATTTTATTGCACGGAAGATGAGATGGTTTTGTAACACTTTTAAAACTTCCCCGTGTCAGATATAAGGTCAGCAGAAAATGTATATCAAGAACTTCAATTGTTGATCTATTAGCGGGTTCTCTGGTGGAATTAATATTTATATACAAAAAAAAATTTGCCTTATCTGGCAAAATATGAAAAAGAAGACTATGTACTTGAGAAAAAAGATGTATTCTGACAGCGAAGAAAATTATTTGAAGTCCGTGGAACATATTGCACATCCACATTGGAACTCTAATTAGTAGAAACCCCAATGCAGATGTTAAGATGCTTTCTGCAATATCTATAAATCCGACGTCTACATCAAATAAGCACCAGTTTCCGAAATTAACTCTGCTAGTCTTTGGCTGGGAATTTTCTAAATGGCCTTCATTAAAAAATTTTTTTTCTGGTAATAATTCATCGGAAAACGGCAATTGGTAAAACGATATCTCGTAACGATATCTCAGGTCATATGTACATCGAATTGCGTGCGAGGTCTCGACCCTGTTGAAGAGGAAGAATCCGCAGAAAATCAACTGGACACGATTTAAGGAGGAACTCGAGAAGGTCAATAGTTCTCACCCTAAGCTCAGGACAAAACAAAAGCTATAGGAAGCTGTTCAGATTCTGACCGGTACCCTCCCCAAGTGTTTTAAAATGGCATATCCAGCTAGATCTGCGGCGTTTCGTAAGGAAATAAGAAAACTCCTAAATAGGTTACGTAAGACTAATTTGGAGGAAGACTGGAATTTTTAGAGATTGAAGCAAAAAGAATATAAGAAACTTATTCGGGTTTCGAAGATCGCCTTTTATAAACACTTTTTCGAGAAGATCGAACCATGCTGGAACTACTCCGAAAATCTGATGGAACCTATACTGGGTCGAAAGCAGAGATTCCCCGTCTTATGCTTGAGGCTCACTTTCCAAGAACCTAATCAGAAGAAGTTCATAACCTTCTAATGAGTTGAACAACACAACACGCCGTAGCTGGTATATCTCATCTGTTGTATTGGCAGATGAGACCATTAAACATGCTGTTACTTCCTTTAATGGCTTCAAGTCGCTTAGTATCGATGTCATATACCCGGTTATGTTACAAAAATGTTTAGATCAGCTGCTGGTAACTCTGAAGAAAATCTTCACTTCTAGCCTGGCACTGGCATATATACCGGAACCCTGGCGAACAAAGAGAACAGCCTTTTTACCGAAAATCTGAAAAGAGGACTACACTCTTGCCAACAGCTTCAAACCTATAAGTCTGACTTTCTTCATGTTGAACAGCATGGTGAGAATGGCCGAGATCCATGTGCGCAAAACTGCTTTGCACATGCAAAGAGCTTGCGAGAATGCGCTTCAGAATCTGGTTCACAGAATTGAAGGCGCACTCACCAAGAAGGAATACGCTCTGGCCATTTTCATTCGAAATTAAGGGTGCTTTCGACAACGCAACTTTTGACAGTATGTGTAACAACATTGCTACAGTATTGTAACAACTAGTCTTGTTGATAAAAGTAATGCTGTTGAATAGGTCATTGATTGTGGATGCTGACTGTGGACAGTATATGAGGGCGGGGGTAAATATAGTTTGCCAGTAAGGTGGCGTTCAATAGTTCTATGTATTCAATAGTGTACTGTCTGTTCGATCGTGTCTAGCAACTATGCGTCGGTTATCTGGTGGGATTAGCTCTCACGAAAATACGTGATTGCTGATTTTACCAGACAGTCTGCAAATAACGGTCTTTCTCGGCTGCCTGGCTCCGCTCTAGATGCATTGATCCCCTTGATATTCATATCATGGCCTGCACTCTCAAAGCCATATTCCGTTCAAGATGAAGTGGCCTTCGGTACAACATACTTTGGAGATTTGATGATTTTGAGCGCCGGCTATCTTATGATTCTGGTCTTATTGACATGCCGTTTGATGCAATAACACCAGAACTTCTGCTGCAGAAAAAATACGAAATTGACTTTTCTTGTGCCCAAGACTGGTTTCGGCCAGAATTCGAGTCAGGAAAGGAATGCAGTTGGGTCTTCACGGTTGGCTCCAAACCCGACATAGGATGCGGTGTCTTTCTGGAGGACGATAATTTTAGATTTCACTTTTCGTTAGGAAAACTTTCGTCTGTCTTCCAAGCGGAGATATAAGCAATCCTGATGGCAAAGAGTTAGTGAAGAATCTGTGGAATAGGCGAAGCATTTGTATATGTTACGACAACCAAGCTGCGCTTGGAGCCTTGGTCCGCCCTCTTACGACTTCTAACCTAGTTGAAGAATGCCAAACATCACTGAATACAGTCGAAAGGCTACATTCAGTCATACTTGTCTGGGTTCCAGGTTACATTGGGATCACGGGAATGAAATGGCTGATGAACTTATAAGGCAAAGTTCAGAGCAGAATTTTTCAGGACCTGAACCTGCGTTGGGTATGCCTGCGTCATTGGTTGAGCACAACTGCAGATGGCATGGCTCCCCAGGTTACAAGCAGACCAAACGAATTCTTTTCGACATCAGCGGCCTTGCTGCTCTCCGTTAGCAGAAAAGACTGCAGGTTGCTTACTGGCATCATGACGGAGCACTACACTATTGCTAAGCACTTAAATGTGCTGGGCATAACTGATATAACATCCTGCCATGTTTGCTGTGAAAGTGATGCCAACACCGCGCATTAGGCTTCTGGTACTGTAAGCTGGACACTTTATCACTAAAGCGCTTACTCATCTTTTTTCGAAAGTCTGAAAGACGCCCATAAAATGAATTTCCAAAGAGCACAATGGATTACTTCTTTGTCTGAGATGGCATAATCTCGTAGTATTGCAATAAGAGACTCCATGCTGGTTTAGTAGTCCAAGCTGTTATATCCGCTGTTAAAGACGTTGTTATAAGCTACTGACGAGGAACACGAGTATTCTTTTTAACTCAAGACTTTGTACAACAAAATCTATAAGTTCTTAGAATCACTTGAAGTTCTTTGTCGCGACTTAAACCAGTGTTGTGATACCGTAACACACTTAGTGTCTAATAAGCTACTCGGTACTGCCATAACCAAAATGGGAGAAACTGCTAGCATTTTCAACGAAACTGCCAACCTAGGCGGAATTTAAGTTTATTGTTACACGAATTCGATCAAGCTTTTAATAAAGCTTTTTCTGGATAATACTCCTCCAAATTCCATTTATCCAACTCTAGATAGCCAGCAAAGGCTGAGGGCACACCATGCATTTGCACAACTCACCAAACAGGTATGTTTCAATTGTAAAGGCAAGCAGGTTTTCTATTTTAAGCTCCTGTGAATCGTGTTCAGCTTCTTATATAGAAATGGAAATGTCAAAAAAGTTAGAGGGCATCATCATACAATTATTCTTCTTTCAAAAACATTTATCAATCAATTTGTTTATAAACCAGATAATCAAAATGCCTTAACCGAACAATACAAACGTATATTTGCTTCGTTCAGGTTGAGTATCCCAAAGACCGATAACACTTCTTGAAACTGCTATAATAAAAGTCATGTCTTGTCTAGGGAGTCTATAGTTTTCAGTGGAGCTAATTCAACCCCCTCCCATCAATTCAAGCGCTTAGTAACAGTCAATCTGTTATCCCGCAAACCACTAAAATTTCAAAGCCTAAGAGCTATCGAAACCTCTTAACTTTTTACCTTCAGCTGACATTAAGCACATAGGCTGGCCACACACTGGTTTATCAGATCTAGAATACCTCCAATCAACAAATGTGGACCTGGTTGTTGGAGTGGAATTTTGTTGCCAATCTTTAAAGAATGGACTTCTCGAACCTCTGAAGGAGCGATGATTGCTCTATGTGCAGTATTGTGTTGTGTTGGCACATAACATAATTGTGGGTGCACCCACACACCCACGCACCCACGCAACAATTCCCCTCAAAACAGTTGGTGCTAATGCCATTTAAAGTAAAACGCGAAATGACAAAAGAATAGAAAAATCACTTCTATTTCGAATTTCATTGAAAGCTGTTACGTTGTTTTAGCAAATTAACAGTCAAGTTTAAGTAACATTTTCATTTCATTTTAAATGCATTTTTATTATTTTAAATTCATTAACACTTATAAGCTATACAAAAAAACGCTTAAAAATTAGCTTAATTAACTTAAAATTATCTTATTCTAACTTACTGGCCCCATGCGGGCGCTCTAAATTAAACATAATACTTAATCTATGTCTTTCGACGTTTCGTACGATTACATTATTTTTCTATATTTATTTAAACTAAAACTAAGAAAACATTTTATTTAATACAAAAACTTAGTATACGGACTTTCTTTTTTATAAAATCTTAAAAACTAAAACTTATAAACTATCTACATATAAATAAATCTTAACCTACTTAATCTACTTAACCTACTTAAACTAACTTATTGTATATATCATACAATTGTTTTTTTTTTTTCTTTTTTTTTGTCCCTAGATGCGTTACCCTTTCTTCCGTTCTTTTAGAGAAGTTGTTACCCATCTAAGTTCCCATTTTGAATTTTTTTTTTTTTTTTTTATAATTTTTTTTTTTTTTTTTTTTTTATTTTTTTTTTTCTCTTATATCTACCTTAATCCTACTTAAATCTATGTAAGCCGGCCATGACTAAAAAAATTAGGCTAACCCACTTTGCTTCCGAGTGAAGCTATGTTGTACTAGAGGCATTCGACGAAGATACTTCCTCTCCTCCCATAAGCCACCAAAATTGTTGGTGCTGCCGTGCAACATCCCTTATGTCGCGACTCCCTACCGCCCTACTGAACCGGAGACGCTCCGCACTGCCATGTGCGACGTCTCTGTCGTAGTTGAGTCGCCTGTCCGCCGCTGTTCGAGCAACGTGGAAGATTAGCGGCACCGCCAATCTGTCCTGGATCAGACCTTTCATATCTAGGTAGAGGAACGCTTCTGGAGGAACAAAGCCGTCAAAGCGAACTCTCTCATGATACATATAGTTAGGGTAGTAAGCCCCGGAGATCAGGTTGTTCGATGAGGTCATTGCTCCTGCAATGTGCCTTCGAGTCAACTTAATGACGAAATTGTCCACTCTTATTAGGTTCGCCCTATTGTACAAGACCTCATTAGGATAGAATTTTATGTACTGAGACTCTGGTGTTCTGTATAAGCGAAGACAAGTCCTGAGACAAGCCCTCTCAAACACCCGAATCTTTTCCAATAAACTTGCTCTTACGTTGAACCACACGGGACATCCAAACACAAGCATAGGCCTGATAAGGGCCATGTAGCAGATAACCTTTACCCTCGCATCGAGTTGGCTGTTATAAAACAGTCTCTTTGTAAGGGCAAAAGCACCTTTGGCTCTGGCCAGAGCAACATCTATATGTTTGTTAAAATACAGATATTGATCTAGCCAGATCCCAAGGTATCTGACTACATTTCGACAAGCAAGTGGCTGCCCGTGCTGTCCCACGATCGAGAACTTTCGCCAATTCTTTCTGGTATCCCTAGAGGCCCCAGACAAAGGCGTCCTAAACAAAATGGTTTCCGACTTCTGAAAGTTGATTTTCAACTTCCAGTCATCGCAATATCGCTTAATTTTATCGAAGTCGCGTTGCAAGAGTATATTAATAACCTCAATCTTTGGACCTGATCTGTACGCGATTAAGTCGTCTGCGTACGCTATGGCATGGTGAAGTGAACCTATCAGATCACTTGTGTAAATGTTGAATAGGATCGGCGAATTTACCGCACCTTGTTGCAGACCGTTTTTAATGTTAAATGTTCCTGCAGAAGTCACATCGCCATTCTTCACGATGAACTGTCTACTGGAGAGCATATCAAAAAGAATATACAGCAGTGGTTTACTAATGCCCAACCTGTCCAGCTTGAAAAAGAGTCCCTCTAACCATACGGTATCGAAGGCTTTTTCCAAGTCAATCAGGCAGGCACCAGTGCACTGATTCTTGCCTTTGTTCCATTGGATATCAGAAACCAGTTTAGACGCAGCGTGAATAACATCATGCCCCGCCTTGAAACCGAATTGATTATCCGGAACTATATGTTTGTCCTCGACCCACTTAGTCAGGACTCTATTGATCACCTTCTCGAAAATCTTACTGATGTTTGGAAGGAGACTGATCGACCGGAGATTCGCCGGATTGGATGTGTCTTTATCCCTTTTGGGGATGGGGTGTACCACCGCTGTTTTCCAATGCGCTGGATAATGTGCATTATTCATTGCATTATTAAACAGGGTGGTATAAATGTCCACCGCTTCTAGAGGGAGATGTCGAAGCACAATGTTCGGTATTTCATCGGTTCCCACTGATTTCTTACTTCTAAGTGATTCGAAGATCGTTTGGAGCTCTTCCTTCGAAATGAACGGGGGTAGTACCCTATCGTTGGTGATGACATTATTTGCCATATTCTCGTCACTGAACTGGGTGAAACCCGAGCTCTCGAATCGCCAATTCACAATTTCATTTCGAAGGTAGAAATTGTGCACAAGGACTCGATTTTCCAGGTCGTGGTTCGGGCCAATGATGTCATTCGCCTTGTATACTTCCTGGAAAGTCGCTCCTATAGCCTCTACCTGCTCCTGCGGATCCTCGATCACAAAGAAGTTGTCATCATCAACAGTTTCATTTGGATCTATGCCTGCTGCTGTAAGTATGTTAAGTAACTGTAAGGAATCCGTTCACAGTCAAACAGGCGTATTTTTTGGAAAGAGGACACAGCTTATGCAATTCCACGTATCACAATGGCCAGTAAATGCATTCGATGATTATCATACGCAGAGTACAAAATAATTTGATATCCTTTCAAGAAATTTATAATTATGACTCGAAACCTACATGAACCATGTCAAAGTAAAAGTGCTCAGACATATTTGCAACAATATCGCCAGACTTTCCTCCTAAGTTTTTGGACAAGCAGAACTTTGTCCTGCTCAATTAATCACCACAAGCTCAAAAAAAGAAAAATATATAAATAAAAAACTTGAGCGAAAAAATACCAAATCTTAGACTTCTCAAGGAGTTCCTACGAAATTAACTTCTTTAGCGCATTAACTTTGTGATGAAATTCTTTTCGCCTGTCTCAGCAATTAACAGCAAAATGGCAAAGTAACTGGAATGTGGATCTCACTCTAAAATAATGAAGGAGTTTTCCACTTTCTGAAGAAAAACAAGAAAAAACGAAAACCAGAGATTATTGCTACTCGAAGTCCATCACACTCAAAAGTTTTCTTATTAAAAGTTGTTTGCCTCTTTTGTAATCCTTGTAACGCTCTTCAGTTTTTCATTTCCAATAAATGCCATCATCATGTCATTGGGAATGATATGTGTCCTCCTTCTTATCCTTAGCTTGTGTAAAAATATTTTCGATTACTATTTTGGCAGCAAATCAGTTGGATTGGTAGCTGAAGATAGACATATTCATCATACATTACATACTCGTACGAGTATACTATACACATTTGTTGTTTATGATTTACAAATTACTTATGAGGTTTTAACTTCGATGTTGCTGCTATCTGCTGAAGGACTTCTATACAATGTTTTTTCATTCCTTACAGAAATTTTAGTGATAAATAATTTTCGAATAGACAACTGTCACATTGCAAATTAGCTTTAAAGACACATGCCCTGTGATATCAGAACAGGCTTGTCGGGTAAGCTTGTGAGTTCAGAAGTTTATTTGTTATTTCGTGCGTGGATCTCTGAGACATGGTTTGACTCCAACGTAGGTGAAGAAATCTATCTATCCAATGAGCAGTTACAATTTCTTTCGCGGTGACAGAAAAGATACGATCGGTGGTGGTGTTCTCATTTGTGTTCGAAATAGTTTACTGGTTTCTGCCCTAATTGAGTCGCGCCAGATGGCCCAATTGATTTCTGCTTTGTCAAAATTGCAAACAAAAAGTGTCTTATCGTTGCTGCATATAGACCAAACCGGATCTAAAATGTAACATTCTTGATGCTGATGAGTCCTCTCCATTCGTTGATTCTATAAATACCCTTTGTCAGAACTTTGTCAATTCGACTGTCAAAATTCATTGTACGAGTTCGAATAGCAATTTCAATTCAATTCAATTCAAAGAGCTTTTTTTTCATAAGCGATTTAACAATATTTAAATATTTCTGCGAAGCCGTGGCTTGTCTGCAGAAGATTGTATTTCTAATAAAGGGTCCGCCATCTAAGGTTTTTTTTTTTCAACGACAAGCCAGAGACAATTGACGCTTTAAAGGACAATATTCGTGAAGCCATTGGTGAAATACAGCTGCACACAATCGATAATGTGCTTAAAAATTGGACCGATCGTGTAGGCTACTGCATGGCCAGCCGAGGCAGCCATTTGAATGAAATTATTTTCCATTATTAACCAGAAGGATAAAACTAATTATCTGTCAAATCAGACATGAGCTAAGTGTTACCATTCACGAAATAAGCACTAGTTGAAAAAAAAAACGTTAGATGGCGGACCCTTTATATTAAAAAGTCTAGGTAAGCTGCTGTAGCAATATAAAGATAATTATTCAAGCTAATTTTAAATTTTATTTTTTCTAGGTCTTCATTTATTTAATTTGAAATGAAATTTACTTTAAGAATTTTTAATTTTTGTAACTAAGTGTTATTTGAGTTTAAAAAATAGTTTTTAATGCTATTTGTTTTCATTGTTACGTTTTGAATGTTGACGATTTCTCGAGGTAGTTCGTTTAAAGTTTTTGGAACGCTGTTCAACAGTTGTCGTCTACCATAGTTGTTGTAGGATCTGGGTACTTGCAGCATACCATGAGCACGACTTCATGTATTTACCGCATGATCAAGTGGGCGAATGAAACGGCTATCATTGAAATACTCCAAAACCAGTGACATCTTGAAAATTTGGTCGACTTTAAGGACATCGAAATTCCTTTCGTGACCCCGTTGAGTGTTGACGTTAATTTGCTTCAGTACAGAATTTTGCAGCCTCTGTAACTTTTGAATGTGCGTTTTTGCAGCGTTTCCCCACGCAAGTATACCATACCGCAGCTTTGACTCCACTAAGGTATAGTAGACTTGTTTCAGAACAGGCACAGTAGCATGGTGTCGAAGATGAGCTACCGCAAACAATGCTTTTTCAGGTCCATACGCAGCTTTTCAACATGCTTGTCCCAGAGGAAGTGACAGTCAATGATGACTCCAAGATACTTATAGCTATCTACTACGTCTATAGTTTTCCTGGGCGTACTAAGGCATGCATCGTTTTCGTAGTAGATTCTGTTTGGTGTAGTTTTGAAACTAGGTCCTCGAATATGCATCATCTTTGTTTTTTCAGCGTTGATCACCAAACCGTTGTTGTGGCACCATCTCACAGCAGCATTGAACTCTTCCTGCATCATTCTCAAGGCAGATTCTAGGCATCTGTGTCGAACAACAATTGCCGTATCGTCCGCAAAAGCAAAAGCAACACTCTGTTTGAAAACCCGAAGTAGTTCGAAGCATATAATTTAAAGAGGATTGGACCGAGCTTTGAACCTTGAGGGACACCGTATTTCACATTCTTATTTTCGCTAAATACGTTTTTTATCATAACACTTTGCAATCTGTTGCGCAGGTACTCTGCAAACCGGTCCGCCATGACCCCTCTTATGCCGAACCTTCCAAATGCTTTAAGCAGCTTTGCATGGTCTGACGTGTCGAATGCTTTGCTAAAATCCATGAATAAAACTAAGACATGGTGGCCTTTGTTCAGACTCTTATTAACACAATTAACGAATTCGCCTAGTAGATTTCCCGTACTTTTTTTTTTTTGATAACCGTACTGACTTGGGTGAACAGCGGTTTTAAGCATTGCCGGAATTTTCGACTGCGCGAGACTCAGATTTATCAGCCTGCAAAGGATGGGAGCAAAAATGTTGGCATGGGTTTTTTTGTCGACTGCTCGAATTCCATCTATTCCTGTGGATTTAGCTCCTCCCAGTGATCCGATGATGGCGTATATTTCACAAATATTTGGTTCATGCGCAAACATTGTATCCGTTATGACGATGTTATTGTGATTCGATGTGATCGCGTCACAGTAGTGTAGAATATTCGACGTGTGCACAGAGAAATGATGCGCAAATTCGTTGGCCAATGTCTTATTTTCAGTCGAAAAAAAATAAAAAATAAAATAAAAACTAGATATTTTTTATAGTTAAACGCCTGCCCCTGTCAGTCGTTCGCAGATCTCCATAGAGAAAACACGTGTCTCGGCTTTTCGCAGTGAAAAAGATAGCAAGTCAGCTTTTGTTTTCATATAAACAATTGATCAAACATTTGTTAGTTGACTCGACAGCCAAGTGGGTAGCGACGTCGGTGATTAAATAGTGGGAGGGCGAGTTCGGTCCCAAGCTAAAACTTGGGATCTTTTTTTTTTAATTTGTCACAAATTGTGTAAATAAATAGTTTTATCAAAACAAAACCGTTCAGGAAGACACGCGATGGATGGTGGAGAGCGTTCCGCTCTTCCCAAAACAGGAGATGCAAAAGGCAACAATAGTGTTGCCGGTGCCGTGGCGAAAGCCATTAAAAGGAGGAGGAGTATGTCATCCCACCCTAATGTAACAAAAAAAAGAATAAATGCCGTTCTGTCAGAGGATGATGAACATTATTCGGGGGGCAATAACAATTTTGCTTCTCTAGCGGCATCCGAATCGGAAGATGAGGATGAAATGTTAAAAGAAATTAGCAGCAGCATAGCAAAGCTGAAAGAAAAAATGCTTGCTGTTAAGAAAAAACAAACTGCACGCAGGCAGAGGGAGAAATTAGAGGCAGAAAGCGCCCAACAAAAAAAGCAACACGAGCACAGGAACAACAACTGCAGCAACAACAAAACCAGCAGCAGCAGAAACAACTACAAATGAAAACACAACAGCTGAAAAAACAGCAGCAGCAAAAACAACAACAGCAGCAGCAACAACAACAGCAGCAGCAGAAGAATAAGAAGGAGAAGGTGCCTCCAATCAACACCTATAAACTAGAGGTAAATGAAACCAAGGACCTGTGTAAGTTGGTCATTGGTAATAATTTTAATATCAAGAGATTGGGGAACGACGCCATGTCATCCACTGTAATACAGTGGGGGGTTACGCGAAAGTGAAAGAGCTCCTAAAGGAAACGACGACGGAGCACTACTCACTCACACCGAAGTGTGAAAAGCGGCAATCGATGCTGCTGAAGGGGTTGGAACCGTCTTCTGATCCTGAGGAGATCCTTGCACTGCTCAAAGAGAAGGAGTGCGAAGAACTCTAGTTTGTGGGGGTAAAGCCATTTACCACAGCAAGAGCCAGACGAGAGAAACGGAGTCTGCCGTTCTTCCTGGTGCAGCTCAGTCCCGAAAGTCGTCTGGATAGTCTAAGGAGAATCAATGTCCTAGACTACCAGGTGATTCACTGGGAAAAATTAAAAAGGAGCGAAGGCGTTATACAATGCGTATAGAGAAAAAAGCTGTTCTCAAAATTAAATCTACGTCTGTTGGAATTGATGGAATCCATCCTAACTTTTTTAAAAGAATATTACCATACATGCTCTCTGCCACCACTTACGTTCTAAATGATATATAGTCGACACCAAGTTTTCCTTCTTTTTGAAAAGTTGTGAAAATCATCGAAGCACTAAAACAAAGATAAAACTACGTAGCAGGCGGAATATAGACACATTGCTATTCTGACATATCTGTTAAAGATATCTATCTTTAGTACCTGCGTACAATACATAATTACATTCAAACAACTCCGTTACTTATTTGAAAGACTTAACTTCGTTCAATTACAGCATTCATTACTCTTGATTCTACCACGCTTTTCTTAACAAGTATTGAACGAAATTTTTTTGTTCCTTCCATTCGCATCTGGAATTCATTACCTCTCAACATAACCTGTAACACCAGACAATTTAGTGATATTCTCTCTCTTCATTTGGCTTGTAATAGTCAATACGAGTATTTTGAATAGTTAAAAACGGCGTTCTCTTTATCTTTTTGCATGGTTAACATTTTCGAGTTACTAAATTATTTCTCTGTATTACTTAATTAGTTTATTTGAATTTTCTAATTGATGTTCCTCCTGTTTCTCAGTTGGAACAAAGATTTCTATAAAGTCCATGTAAATATTGTTATGATAATAGTAAAAATACTTAAACTACATGCAGAATACTATAATAGAAGAGAAAATGTTTTGCATTTACTCGTACATTCTATTAATACAATAAATACTTACTTGCAGATACTCGGATGAGGGCCCAGCATCTCCAAAAATAGCTCAGTCGCAAACGGAGTATCCGGATACCTGGCGAACTCCGGATTAGCTAGCCTTATCTGTATACAGCGGATCTCTGTACAGATGGAACCCCTTTCTCCGCTACTCGTGGGACAATTTATGGATAAAACCTCAAAAATAAAATCCGAGGCCGGTACTGCTTCAATACTACACCGACTAGCGGCAAGGCTCCTGCATTGTCGAGAGGAGGCAAAATTGTGGCAGGTCATGGTGCGCCATTCTATAAAGGCAAACGCAACGACCCTAAAAATAAAAATACAGGGAGTGTTAAGGCTGTGGCAAGCCATGGTCCTATCACTTCCTCCACCCCTAGCAGCAGCAAGTTTGTGGCAGGCCACAAGGCGCTCTATACAAGACGCCGAAATGCTTCACGCATTATCAAAACCTTGGGATCCATTCCGGAGGTTGAGAGAAGTGCGAATATAAAGAGCAAGGTTGAGTGGGCTAAAAACATCCTAAAAGACGGATTACCCACTGCTGCCACTGCTCCCAAAATGTCAAAAGTCTCCTCTAAGCATCAGAGATCGTTGGAGGAAACCGTACCGGTTTCCAAGAGGCCCAAAACACACAGTTCCACAACCCCTGGGCCATCCAACAGCACATCTCTGAGATCTTTCAATGGAGTCCTAAAGGACGCATTGGTGATCGCGGTGATCAATAGGAACGTTACCGACGGTTCCATTGGTCAATCTGAAGCTTTCGAGCAACTTCTTGGCCATCATGCAGGAGAGACCCGGACCACCTTCTATCACAAACGACGCTAGCTAGCACCAAGGCCATGTCAAGCTGATCGCATGTTCCAACCAGAGATCTCTTGATCTCTTCACCAAGGTCATCGGTGATTTAGGAGAGATTTGGCCAGGTGCAAAACTCGAGGTCGTGTCTAAGGAAGACATTCCTAGCAGACCTCGAACTCGTACCTGGATCCCAGCCGAACCCTCCTCTCCAGAAAGTATTCTGAAAATCATCCGGCTCAGTAAGTCGCGAAACTGGAGGAACTAAGGGGTTCTTATAGATGCGCGTTAATCGTGATCAATAAGGAATCCCTTAATCCTCTGGCGCAGACGAAAGGCATAATTCGGTTCGGATTCGAGTCCATATACAATATAAGCAACCTCCTCCTATTTTAATACCTGATATCACAACCTCGGATCTCGGAGCGTCAATATCCTTTCCAGAATTGGATAGCGACGACTCCAATCTGTCCGAGGTGACTATCAAGCCGTCGGTCTCCTCTTCTGACACACTGTCGGAAATGGAAACCGATGACGAAGCAATTAGAGGTCCTATACGATCAGATATAGATGATGAGCTCTTGGGCACATCTTCAGAATGGGAGGACCTCAACAACACCGTGGTGGAGGCGACTCTCGAAAACTGTAGCAATGATACGGTTTCTCCAGATTAATCTCCACCACTCAAAAAAGGCTTCGGCCGCACTCATTCTGCGTCTTTCTAAAAACGCAGAAGACATAATCCTAATCCAGAACCATGGATTGTAGAAGGCGTGGTTCGTGGACTTAGGACACCCGGAATTACCGGAAAACTGATTGGCTGAAATACAGAGGAATACTGTCAGAATCGCTATCCTCTGAACTATCAAGTCCCCCGCGTGGAACCAATGAGCTTGACATGAAAGTCAGGGAATTTACTCTGGCTCTCAATCAGGCTATGGCCGCTTCATCTAGGAGATTCCTTCTACAACGAACTAAACGATCTAGAAAACATAGACGTTAACAATCTCCTACGCTTTATTATAAGCTCAAACTGGTTCCAGTAGTAGGAGGATCATTGATCCACGTGGCATCACAATGGGCCAATAGGCCTAAGTGGGTTGGTATTTCCAACAGCCACTCTTACTAATCTAACCTACTCGGATTATTTTGGTCTAACAATAAAAGAAAAACAACTTCTCCTGTGTATCCTCGACCACGAAGGTATTGTTGCCCGAGTCGACACTTCTTGTATTGTACAACGCTTTACTTTACCTTTCCTTTATTTCAATTCAATTCAATTCAATTCAATTTATTGCTATAAATAAGTTGTACATTAAGACAATGTCTCTTATAGTACTAAGTGATAATATTTAGTTACAAAATGATAAGTGATAGTAATTATAATGATACTCGTAATAATAAAAAACAAAAAAAAATAAAAATAAAAAGGAAAAAGAAAGATAAAAAAAGGGAGAGGAAATAAAATAGTTAAGAAATTGAGTAGATAGTAAATAGATAAGTTAAGAAGAAAAGTACACATACAAGGTAGTTTTGAAGCTAGCAGTATTTGACAAGCACTTTATATGAGACGGTAAGTTATTCCATAGTCTAATAGCATAAATGAAAAATAATCGCAAGGAATTGAGGTATTTGCAACGCTGAGTGCTAATGTTGAAAGTTCTTCTGGAAAGGGAAAATTCCAGTTTGGAGTAAAGGTAAGGGGGTTGCGTTGTGTTTATAATTTGATGTAGAAATATGCAATTTCTAAAATCAAGGTACTTTCTCAATGTACAGCCAAGAAACCGGCATGAGAATTCCGAGATTCTATCGTATCGTTGCCTTGCATAAACATACCGAACAGCATCATTATAAGCAACCTGGAGCTTGCGAAAAGATAGTGAGTCAAGGTCACTGTAGACAGCTGCAGCATATGAAATAATGGGCATTATGAGGGTGAGCACAAGTCTTCGGCGAGTATTCAAGGGAGTATAGTTGGCAGAAATCCAAAGTTTACGCAAGCATCCGTACACGCGACCAACAAAGACGTTAACGTGGTTATAGCCGGAAAGTTTTCGGTTTATGGTGAAACCAAGACTTGTAGCCACCTCAACTAACCTAATCTTACTACCGGCTAAGCAAACATCAGGAACTA
The DNA here is from genome assembly GCA_949129095.1 of Volucella bombylans. NCBI lineage: Eukaryota > Metazoa > Arthropoda > Insecta > Diptera > Syrphidae > Volucella > Volucella bombylans. The sequence continues at coordinate 185,406,364 of OX422140.1, read as the reverse complement.
GACTTAGCTCAAAAGACTTGTTTGATATTGGAAGTACTTGACATTTTTTTGGGTTCAAAGCTAGTCCATTTTTAGTTGCCCATTCAACAATGGAAGCAAGATCCTCATTTAGTAGTGACACTAGCTCACCTATTTTATTAACCGGATGAGATAGGTAAAGTTGTACATCGTCTGCATAGAAATGAATAAGCGCGTGCTTACAAATTGATGCTAAGTCATTTATGTACATGCAGAACAAAATTGGGCCCAATATTGATCCCTGCGGAACCCCTTGAGAAACTGACCGGAGACCTGAGCGATTGTTACCAACAACGACTACTTGTGACCGTCCACATAAAAAGTTTCGAATGAGCCTTACAGCTCTTTCACTAAAACCATAGTAATAGTGCAGTTTCCAACAAAGAATAGAATGATTTACTCTGTCAAAAGCCTTAGAGAAATCAAGCAGGCAGAGCAGCGTCACAAATCCTTTGTCAAAATCTTGCCTGATATCATCCAAGATTTTTACCATGGCGGAAGAACAGCTATGGCTCTTCCTAAAGCCCGATTGGAATGGGCTCAACAGGGAATTTTCAGCCAAGTGTTTCTGAATTTGTGACTCTATTGCCTTTTCAAAGACCTTAGACAGGCATGGTAAGATACTGACAGGTCTGTAGTCAGAAGCATCGGTAGCAGTAGTATTTTTAGGAACAGGTACAACCTTAGCACATTTCCATATCAGAGGAGTAGTAGATGTTGCTATACAGGAATTGATTATATGTGTTAGATGGCCTATAACGTGCGGCAAAATAAGTTTTATGAAACGAAGTGGCAAGCCGTCTTCACCAATAGCATTTGATCTTAAACTCTTAATAATACAAAGGACATCAACCTCCGTAACTACTTCAAAATCAATTTCCTGTTCAAGGCCTCTGCTGGAGACAACGTCATACTCGAAACAATCGGCAGCAACATCATTTGAAACAAAATAGTCGTTCATTTCATCTAAATCAATAGTACAGATCCTGTCACTACTTACACCAATGCCAACTTGGCGTAGATTTCTCCACAGTACCTTGGAGGGTAAAGAAGTGCTCAGTTTAGATGAGTAGTAGTGTCGTTTAGATGCACGAACAGCATCGGTTGCAGCATTACAGCTTTGTACCTGTTCCAGTTAATCGCGTTTTGTCTACGCTTCCACTTACTGTACAGTCTGTTTCACTTCTTTAGAATACCAACTACCCCTTCCGTGAACCAGGGACATGCACTGTTTCGGATGGCGACGGTTTTTATTGGTACATGATCATTGAATAATTGCATTACAAGCGTCTGGAAAATGATTAGCTTTTCATTTGGATCAGCAACCATTCTGCAATTCAACCATGGGACCGAGTTTGCTGCGGTCGTTAGTGCTTCATGATTTATCGATGAGTAATCCCTATAAACAAAGGAGCTTGAAGACGAATTGTGGTTAAAGACAACATTGTAGGTACAGAATAGGAGATCATGTTCGCTGACACCTTCAAGAGAAATCTGATCAAACAGTAAGACAGAGAGTGAATCAGATACAATAAGGCACCAGTGCACTGGTTCTTGCCTTTGTTCCATTAGATATCAGAAACCAGTTTAGACGCGGCATGAATAACATCATGCCCCGCCTTAGAACCGAATTGATTATCCGGAACTATGCGTTTGTCCTCAACCCACTTAATCAGGACTCTATTGATCACCTTCTCGAAAACCTTACTGATGTTTGGAAGAAGACTGATCGACCGAAGATTCGCCGGATTGGATGTGTCTTTATCCCTTTTGAGGATGGGGTGCACCACCTCAGTTTTCCAATGCGTTGGATAATGGGCATCATTCGTTGCATTATTAATCAGGGTGGTATAAATGTCCACCGCTATTAGTGGGAGATGTTGAAGCATAATGTTCTGTATTTCATCGGTTCCCGCTGATTTCTTACTTCTAAGTGATTCGAAGATCGTTTGGTGCAATTCCTTCGAAATGAACGGGGGTAGTACCATTTCATTGGTGATGACATTATTTGCCATATTCTCGTCACTGAACTGGATGAAACCCGAGCTCTCGAATCGCCAATTCACTATTTCATTTCAAATGCAGAAATTGTGCACAAGGACTCGATTCTCCGAAGAGATCAGGCATATTTCGTGTTCGGCTTCACAAGTGTGGAAGAAAAAAAAAACAAAAAAATTGAAGTATCCTTTTACTCCATAATTTTTCGAGTGTTCGGTAGCCTAAGGGGCAAAAACCCAGACAACAAATCTCGGGGTTGCGGGCTCGCTTCCCAACCTCCACGGAAGTTTTTTTCTTTTCTTTATTTCATATAGGTATTTAAAAAGACAATTGTAATAAGAAAAAATAAAGTGTTTACTACAAAACAGAATCACGTGATGGATGGTGGAGAGCGCTCCGCTCTACCAATAACGCGAGTGGGAAAAGGAAAAAATAGTGTTGCCGGTGCCGTGGCGAAAGCAATTAAAAGGAGGAGGAGTTTGAAAACCCCTCCCAATCTCACAAAAAAGAGAATAAATGCCGTTTTTTACGGCTGATGAGGTCCATTATGAGGGGGCAATAACAACTTTGCCTCTCTAGCGGCATCCGAGTCGGAAGATGAGGATGAACAAATAAATGACATCACCAGCAGCATACAAAGGCTGGAAGAAAAAGTGCTTGCTATTAAACAAAAGCAAACAGCACGCAGGCAGAGGGAACAAGTAGAAGAAGCGAGCTCCCAATAGCAAATCCAGCAGCAGCAGAAACAACAGCCGCAGCAGAAACAACAGCAGCAGCAGATACAGCAACAGCTGCAAAAACAACACCTGAAACCACAGCAGTTGAAAAAAAGCAGCAGCAACAACAACAACAACAACAACAACAGCAACAGCAACATCAGCAACAACAGCAGCAGCAGCAGCAGCAGCAGAAGAAGAATCAATGCCTATAAATTAGAGGTAGGTGCAACCAAGGACCTGTGTAGGTTGATCATTGGTAACAATTTTAACATTAAGCGATTGGGGAACGATCGCCATGCCATCCACATGCATCTCCTAAAGAGACGACGACGGAGCACTTCTCATTCACACCGAAGTGTCAAAAGCGGCAATCGATGCTGCTGAAGGGGTTGGAACCGTCTTCTGATCCTGAGGAGATCCCGGCACTGCTCAAAGAGAAGGATTGCGAAGGACTCAAGTTTGTAGGGGTAAAGCTATTTACCACAGCTAGAGCCAGGCGGGCTAAGCGAAAGCTGACTAGGCTGGGGATCAGTAAACCACTCTTGTACATTCTTTATAATATGCTAACCAACAGACCCTTGTAAGTAAAGTCGAAAGACATAGATATAAGTTTTTAGAGTAGCTTAGAGGGCCTGTGTGGGGCCAGTAATTTAGTATAAGATTGTAAGTAATTTTAAGCTAGCATTTAAGCATTTTTTGTTAGTATGTAAGAGTTAGTGATTAAGAAAATAAAATGCAATTAAAACTAAAGCTAACCAACAGACAGTTCTTCGTGAAAAATGGTGATGTGACTTCTGTTGGAATATTTCAAATTTAAAATGGTCTTCAGCAAGGCGCGGTCAATTCGCCGATCCTATTAAACATTTATACAAGCCACTTGATAGGCTCACTTCCCCATACTATTGCGTACGCAGACGATTTGATGGAACAGGTAAAAAAATCGAGGTCATTAATACTCTCTTACAGAGTGACTTCGATAAGATAAGACGATTTTGCGATGACTGGAAGTTGGAGATCAATTTTCGGAAGTCGGAAACCATTCTCTTTAGGACGCCGTTGTCTGGAGCCTCTAGGGATACCAGAAAAAATTGGCGAAAGTTCTCGATCATTGGACAACACGGACAACCTCTTCCCTGTCGAAATGTAGTCAGATACCTTGGAATCTGGCTAGATCAGTTTCTGTATTTTGGCAAAAATGTAGATGCTGCTCTGGCAGAGCTAGAGGTGCTTTTGCCCTTACAAAGAGACTGTTTTATAGCAGTCAACTCGATGCGAGGGTAAAGGTAATCTGCTGCATGGCTCTTATCAGGCCCATGCTGGTATTTGGGTGTCCCGTGTGATTCAATGTACGAGCAAGCTTAATGGAAAAGATTCGGGTGTTTGAGAGGGCTTGTCTTAGGGCTTGCCTTCGCTTGTACAGAACACCAGAGTCGGAGTACAAGAAATTGTATCCTAAAATTTATCCCCTTACAACAAGGCGAACCTAATACGTGTGGACAACTTCGTAATTAGCTGACTCGAAGGCACATTGCAAGAGCAATGGCCTCGACGAATAACCTGATATCTGGGACTTACTACCCCAATTACCTTTACCACGAGAGTGTGCGCTCTGACGGCTTTGTTCCTCCAGAAACGTTCCTCTACCTAGATATGAAAGGTCTGATCCAGGACAGATTGGCGGTGCCGCTAATCTTCCACGTTGCTCGAACAGCTGGGGACAGGCGACTCAACTACAGCAGAGACGTCGTACACGGCAGTGTGGATCGCCTCAGGTTCAGTAGGGCGGTGTGGAACCGCGATAAGGGGGATGTCGTTCGGCAGCACCAGCATTTCTGGTGGTTGAATGATGGAGAAGATGTTTCGTCGTCGTTTCCGTCAATTACCGACCAGCCTCACTAATGTGCCAGAGCTGATCAATCTGTTTTCTCTGTAAATAGCCATGTCCTGCTTGCGTAGGTTTAGGTTAGCATCTAAGAAATATATACATGTATTAGTATATACTAAGGTGTATACTGATATATGTATATGATTGTGTATAATGTCTATGTGTGTTTATGTGTGTATTGTGCATTTAGGTTAGGTAGACTAAGGTTTATTTTAAGTTAGATACTAAGTTTTTATAAAAAATAAAAAAATTATGTCCATATGCTAAGTTTTTGTTAGCAATTTTTTTTTCTTAGCTTTAAGTATAGTAAATAAATATTAGTAAAGAAAATGTACATAAAGTCGAAAGACATAGTTATAAGAATTTAGAGTAGCTTCGAGTGCCTGTGTGGGGCCAGTAAGTTAGTATAAGACTGTTAAGTAATTTTAAGCTAGCATTTAAGCATTTTTCGTTAGTATGTAAGTGTTAATGATTAAGGAAATAAAATGCTTTAAACTATCTCTACTACTCCAGATCGTGGTTCTGGAGACTTCCTGGAAAGTCGCTCCTATATCCTCTACCTTCTCCTGTGGATCCTCGATAACAAAGAAGTTGCCATCATCAACAGCCTCATTTGGATCTAAGTCTGCTGCTACAAGTATTTGTTCGTTATCCGTCGTTCGGGCGATTTTAAAACACGAACGGTCGTTTTGATCTTTTCTCCGAAATATTTTATTTATTTGCGGGAACATATTCGGGTTGCTGGTGTTTACAGCCCGAATTTTATTGTTCCAATACAAACTTACAGATGCTTTGTAATTTTCCTTTATTAATGTTTTTAGGTTTTTAATCAACGACTTCAGTGTCATGATCTCCGGGTTATATCTGTCAGTAAACTGTCTGTACAAGGTTTTTAGACTTGACGTCAGTCTACTTTTATGTCGGTGCAGTGCGTCAATGATTGCGATGTGAAATAAATCTTTGTCGTCAGTGTGTTGATACCGAGATATCTCCTCGTTTAACAGGTTTCTATTGGACGGTGCGTAGAGCGAATTCGAGGAGAATGCTCTCGTCAGTGTTCTGGAGAAGTGTGTCTAACGTACCATACTATAGTTGTAGGAATGCCGTATCTAGGAAACGACGGACTATCCGTCGCCTTAAGGCCGAGTCGATACATTATACTGTGCTGACCCCACCAATTGAATAGTAGGTTCCCTCTAGTATTTGGTGTATTATTTCCCCAATCTCTATATTGGCGGTGAGATCTCAGCCGATAATAAAGTAATTCTCCTCCAATTTCAGTCTTAGGAATCGAAAAAGTGTCTCAAGCTCTGAGATGAATAATTTGAATTGAGTAGCCTTAGGCGCATAAACAGACACCATGTATAACCGCTTTTCACTACAGAGAGGGATATACACGATGCATGCTTCCAGGACCTGGAACCTATGTACACGACTGTATACTCTTTTAAAACATATTCCTTTTCGTACAAAGTACAAAAATCGCAACGTCTCCACCCTGAATGGAGTTGGGTCGGTTTCTCCGTACTATTTTGTATCTTCTGTGCCTCATTTTGCGTCTTTTGGTAAGCTTAGTTTCGCTAACCAAAGGCACATCAGGGGCTTGGTCTTTAAGCTACTTAAATAATAGTGTCCGCCTTCAGGGTGTAGAAGAAGAACTCCGTCGTCCATCCCATCAGTAAGTTTTTTATTTTGTTACAGAGCTCCACTGTGTTAGAGTGGATCGCATGCCTATCTAAACTAATCTTTTAATATAAAAACTTTTGCCTCTGGCCGGCTTACATAAATCTACTGTTTCTTTCAACTCTATCTTAAATGTGTTGATTGGAGGTACCCGTTGCTTAGTTGATTTCTGTGGTTGTTGTTGCTGTTGCTTCTACTGCTGCTGTTGTTGTTGTTTTTGCTGGTTATGCTTTCGTAGTGGTTGTGCATCTTTTGTTGTTTGTTCTTGTGCCGGTGTCTGTAGTTTTTGTTGTTTTGACGGCTGTTTATCTTTTTGTTGCTGTGGTTGCCCCACGCATACTTTTTGTTATTGCTGAGAGATCTGGAATTCTTGTTGCTGCTCCTTCTCCTTCTCGCAACTTGTTTGGTTTTAATAGCAAGTATCTGTAGTTGCTGCTCTTTGATATTGCTGTTTAGAGCTGTCACTTCTTCTTCTTCGTCCTCGGACTCAGAAGCCGCCAGCGCTGCGAAGTTATTACCGCTTGTTAGGCTTCCGTTAGCCGTGGTATCGATCTTACTCAAACGTAAATTTTGAAGAAATTTGACCGTTGTGATATTTGATAATCATATGAGTACACCTTACGATATTGCTCCAAATGGGTCATCTCGTACGAGATCCGTTACTATCATACTCGACCATCTGCAAGCAGATGTACTTATATTCGTTAGTTCTATTCTCATGTCTGTTAGTGATAAATAGAGAAAGGTAATGGCTTATGGAAAGGACGGTGTATCCGTCTGATATTGGCACAACGAAATGTGTACCCGAATGTCAAGAGTTAATATCCCTTGCCAGGAATTAATAATTGTCTTCGATTGAAACTGGAGGCATTGAAACAAATTTGGAGTTCAGTATAATTTGAATGGATTGAGGTACTACATGTGTACCATATACACATGTGTTTGACTTTTGCGAATGCCTTTGGTAGTTTGAATCGGGATGCTATATGGCAAGCCTTACACAGAAGAAGTACGAGTATACCATAAAAACTAGTTGCTATTATAAAGTATCCCTATGAACGACCTAGCGCCTCTTCATTTTTTTGACAAAGTTCATGCCCGTGCAAGATAGAGAAGGACTGGGTTGACTATTGTTTTATGACCAAGGAGATATATCTGTCGATTCGGACGTTTTCTCCGCGTCGTGAGGCCTTTTTCGATGCTTGAATACATGCGAATGCTTCACCGGCAGCTTGCTATGTTCTGCCGATATTGAATTTGTATTCCACAAAGGCAGGTTGTTGTACAGATTTTTGAAAAATTGTTACTATGGTGTTGGATTGCGAGTTACGCAAAGTACTCTCAAAAACGGTGTTGAAGAAATCACATGACAGAGTCTTTGTTTCTAACCACGAGTAACGCTCAACTGAGGACGACGGCGGTACTGCATCAGCTGGCGAAAGATTTTTGGTCGAGGTCAAGGTATCGCCTTGTCGGAAGCCTGACTTTTTCGATATCAAAGGTTTCAGTGAAATTATTATCGACGCATACATCGCAGTGAAGATTGCCATTGGTTATCATGAAAAGCAAAACAAGTTTAGCAGGAATGCCAAAACCGGATATAGCTTCATTTTTTCGGATATACTCGTACATATGTATGTACGTTTTCAATCATTAGAAAAATTGGTTTTGCGGTGTTGGGAGTTCGGGGGTCATTTCCAAGACTTTCTGTTGTGTTAAAATCTGGTCAATAGTGAACCTCTCAGACCTATAACCACACCGATAAGGACTAATCAGTTGATTGTCAAAGATTTGGTGCATACTCCTCACAAATAAGATGTCCAATGCCCACAAAAATCTGCAGCATCTAATTCAGGATCAGCTGAAACGATTTAGAACAGGGCGGGCAATTTTGTATCACTTTCTGAAACTATTTTCGGCGATACAATTAAAATGTCTAGACTAATAGCATTGAATTCATTCAAATTTTTGTAAGACGAAAGTACGGATCGTGTTAAACCGATCGCACCGAGTGATTAACATGAGCGCTGAGATTGGCAGCTTGGCACAAAAAACCGTGCGGATTGGTACATTGGTACCTATCATAACCCAATGCATCCACGTCCATGTGATATTGTTCTGCAAAAGAGAAGTATCCGTGTGAGAACGCATTTATCTCGCACTCATACAACGTAGATACAAACCTATACTAGTATATCAATATCAGCATATCATTCCTGCTGGGAATAAATTGAATTTTTCATTTCACTGAGTCGGCAGCAAAAGGACAAAAAGATGCTTCCTACGTCATACTCGAACGTTCACGATACGAGTATGTAGTATATGTGTACATACATACATTAATGTATCGGTATGTACTTCAATTTGGTCTGCAAGGGGCTTTCCCTGCATCGGCAATTGAATCCTTTCTCGTTACCCACAAAAATGAATGAAGGATTCAATTGAAAGCACTTGCCTCATGGATGCACAATTACTTCTATATATTGACATGAGTTGGTATGATATTAATGTCGCTCGATTTGTGCACATGACATAGTGTTTTGGGATGTGTGTGGAATTAAAGGAAACGACTACAATGCCAGCCGATACGGTAGGCTTTCGCCGCCTCTTTTCCCATTCAATTAAATCCTTAATAAATCTGAAATTGAATTTGTATGCAGAGAAATTGATTCGGTAGGTACGAGTACTCCTGGCTGAAAGTGAGTCTGTGGCGTTGTAGCAATCTGTCCTTGGTGGTATGTTGTATAGGTTTTCTTTGGTCCATTAAGGATAAACTGGAGGCATCTGATATGAAAATGCCGAAAGAGTTTATCTCGATAATCTTCTTAATCAAATAATTTCATGCACTGCAATTTTCTCACTTGGCTTGAGTTAAGTCATACTGACAGATGCAAATGGCAATATTGCAATTGGAGTGATCTGCAATGGTCTGTCAGACTGTTGAAATTGTGTGTACAAAAGCTGTTACATTTTGACTAATTAAATTGTCCCTATTTAATTTCCCACCTACAGATTGCCTTTCAAAATGTTGACTGAAGAAAGGAAGTGATGGTTTGACCTTTTTGTTAATTTTTAAAACTGATTTAATCCGAAAATTTTTTTCGGAGCCCCAATAACCATTTGTCAAAACACCTGGTTACGTTTCTTTTTTCTCTCTTTAACAGAAAGTAATTATAGCACAATAATATCAAACGACTAGGGAAGGGAAAACCCAAGGAGGAATAAAGATAATAATTTACTTTAGTACAATGGTCGCCGTGCTCAAGTGCTAAAGTCCTATTGCTGTGCCAGGTCAGGTTTTGCATTCTTAAGTGAAACCTGCATGCAAAATAATTAATTAAGCACAAAAAGGATAGCAAACCCAAATTAAACGAACTTCTTGCAGGAAGGACGAAATTGAAAACGTAATAGTGAGCAATTAAATGACTGCAATAGAATTTTTACTCAGGCTATTGTGGTAAATGATTGTTGGCTTTTGGGTATTGGAAACTTTTGTAATAGTTGGTGGACCTTTACCATAAAATGAGATTAACGGAGAGATGTCAATAGAGTTTAGTTCATTTTGTACCCGCAGAGAGAGCCTTCACATATTTTTTTTATTTTCATTTTACTCATATGATTACATTCAAATCAGATTTTTCAACGTTTCCCTGTAGTTGCAGTTTTATTGAGGAATCCTTATTATTGCAACCATCAAATGATTGAACTTTCACATAAACTCTGGGGTATATTTCCCCAACTCATATACATGATGCATTGTTGCAAAATATCGACAAATATTAAAGAAAATTTACTAAGAACTTGTTAAATGAGAACTGGTTAGAGAAGCTTGATGTGATGTGCTCGGTAACAGTCAGAAGATCGTGGACAGAGAAATCCTTTAGTGGCATCAAAGGCGTTTCTATTAGCGATATAACAGCGTCCGTTACTTCAAATCAAAATGTGAGCAAGAAGACTATAAGTACTTAGCCAGAAACTATAGAGGTCGAAAAAGGCATCCTTTTCTTAGCACACCCAGCCGAGAACTAAAGGCGCACTTGACAGGAAGGAATATGCGCTGGACATTTTTATCGACATTGAGGGTGCTTTTGAATTCACTTGTCTTTTTGATAAAAACAATGCTAGTGAGTAGGACTCTGATTGCTGATGTTAACTGCAGGCAATATGTGATCACGGGGTTAATCAGTGGGTTACCGGCATGGTGGCATCCTGTCTCCAATCTGATGGTGGATATTGAACGACTCACTGCTTATTGCTATGAATAGTTCAAACGTTTATGATCAGTCATATATAGATGATGCAGCTGGACTGTCTATTGGATTTTGTCTAGCGATTGGTGCACTGGAATTGGGCTTTCAGTCAATCCTCTTAAAAATGAGGTTGTTCTCTTTACGAGAAAGAAAAAGTTAACTAGTCCGACTCAACTAGTGCTTAAAAGCAGCACTATCCGCTTCTGTCTGAACATGTAACGTTTAAAGTGTTTACTACGCTGTCGGCCTTTTGGCAAAGTAAACAAGCCTCCGGTAAGGCATGGGGCTGGTCACCGAGGAGAGTCCTGTGAATCTATATGCCTATGATAAGGCCGTCGATTATATCCTATGCGGTGATTGTCTGGTAGAATAAGGTCTTATTGTGACGGCATGTATAATGCAATGAAAAAAGAATTAATATGGTTTGAAAAATACGAAGCGGACTGTTATGCTAAGGAATGGTTCTGACCAGAACCTGAACCAGAAAAGGAATTCAGTCGACAACTAGAAGTGAAACGTAGTTATGTAAACTTCCGACTGTCTTCTAAGTGGATAAATACAGAATCCTGGCAATAAACTATAATATATTCTACGAAATCGGCGGAGGGGCGAAGCGTGCTCGCTTGTTCAAAAATGCATGACTTCCTTTCGTGTACTCGTAGTAGAATTGCCTATATCTCTGAGTCTTGTTAGGTTCCCTAGTTAAAATGGGCTCATGGGCAACTAAAAACGAGCATTTTTCACGAGCCGAATCTGCGTTGAGCTTTCCATTGACAGCTGGGTTTCATGTGAGCATAGCTACATAAATAAGAGAATTGCGATCTACCTTGGTCTTTGTGCCGTCGAATGTTAGAAATGACTGACCACGAAGAAATAATTTGAATTACAAACACAGTAAAGGCAATTTTTATTATTAACTACTCGGAATTTATCCAGGCTTCCTCTGTGGTGTGCCAAAAGTTGCCAAGTGTGATGATTATTTGTTAATAAGCTGCAAAGTATTTTCATTTTGGGGAAATGTGGTTAGAAACCAGAGCCAAGAAATAAGTGCTACAATTCGCATCTAGCGCGCCAGCATCTATAACGAAAGTATCTACTTACAGCTATGATATACTCGTATTATAGAAACTACTACAATTCTGTAAAACAATGCTCTTGTGAGGGAAAGCATTGAGCGAAAAGTAATTTACCAAAATTGCCACGAGTAATCCTTGGCAGAAGTCACGACAAACCGAAAACAAAGAAACTATTATTTGCATGATCAATACTATAATAAAGAAAGTCATCCTGCGTAAGAACGGAGTGATTGATAAGATAAAAGTTTTCAAGATTTTTGAAGAGCTTAAAGTAGAAATGAGGACCCAATTCAACAAAGATAGAAGATATGCGCATTATTTCAAACTTTAATAAAATTTAATTCTGAGAAGGCCGCTGAGACTGCGACTTGTGTCAAGTAAACAACCGATACTAGATGTTTGCTAGTAGAGCTCTAAACGCAAACCAAAAAGCGAATGATCACCTGATCTATAACATCACTAATCGAAAGTAGATCGAACCTTCCATCAGTCGTTAGACTATCCCAATCATGTTGGTAAGAAACAAATTAATCGGCTCAATTTGTTTTGGAATTTTAACGCCAACATTCTGTCAAAATATAACCGGGTCAATTAATCGTCGTTTATTTTCTCTCAAAAAAGGCAAAATAAACTATGCTAAAGTTGCTATAAACTATATGCTAAGTTTTTGTAAACAAATTTTTTTCTTAGCTTTAAGTATAGAAAATATGTATTCCTAAAGAAAATGTAAATAAAGTCGAAAGACATAAACATACGAATTTAGAGTAGCTGAGAGTGCCTGCGTGGGGCCAGTAAGTTAGTATAAGATTGTTAAGTAATTATAAGCTAGCATTTAAGCAGTTTTTGTTAGTATGTAAGAGTTAATGAATAAGTAAATAAAATGAATTTAAAACTAAAACTAAAAAATCCAGTCATCCATACATTTTTTTATAGGCAGCGAATTTTTTTTATGTCTTTAATTAATCCATTTCAATCGAGTTACGGAAACAGGAAAAAGTCACAGGGCGCCGTATCTGGAAAATACGGTGCTTGGTCGATCATATTGGGTAGCGTTTTATATAAATAATTTTGTTCGACCCCATACCCACTTGTTTGAGCAAGAAATTATGCTAAGCCACTGCCCTTCACCAACTTCGTCAAGAAGAAAGTATTTCATATGCCTTGCAAGCACAACCGCCACATATCCTCATCAGAGGTTGCCTACAAAACTGTGTAAAGTATAATGTGTGAACGTCAAAATTATTTTATACCACATTCATAGCCTTATAGCGTTGTAGTACCAGTACCAGTAAATAGATCCTATATAAATTGTTTATTCTTAGCCTTTTTAAAAGAAATCGGAATCTCAAAATAAGAAGACAATTCTGCAACAAGAAAAACACTTCTTATCATAAGAATCCTAAACTAACACTAGACTCCCACAATAATATGCACTATGATTTCTATTACCTCTTTAGTGCGGGTCTTAATACGTAAAACACTATCTGATTGGTTGAGGTCCCATTCCAACTGCGATTACAACCTCAGGTAAGGTTGTGCTGTCTCATTGACTTGGAATCGAAGATCACCGCTTGAGCGGTGGTGCTAATGCATTCTACGTAACTTAGCCATCTTATTTGCTATAGGCGCTGCGCCTTCTGACGAAATTCATTTCGCTGCAGGGGCGGTATAATTCTTAGTTTTTGGTAGTTGTGTTCATCTTGTATATTGAAACTTAACATATCAGAGCCGACATATTTGTTGGTATCCAGTTTTCCACAATCCAGAAGCAGGATTATGAGAACTGCCTGAAGTAAACGTTCTTACTTACACTTGTAAAAACTATCAACCTACGTCTCTTTGCGGATATGATGTCGTGTAAGTTGTGCCTGTCTACGGCTCTACAAAGGGAGACTACCTTTCATATATTATACTAACGGTGACACCACCACAACAGACACTGATATTGATGAATTTACGAGTACCCCCGTATATGTTGCTGCCAATAGCTCTCTTTTATTATATGACTAAAGCTGATAAACAATAAACACAGATCCTAAGTTGACGAGTATAAGAGGAAATAATTACTATTGTATTCCTACCTGTCAGCAATGTTACATCATAAGCAACAAAGAATACATTTTTCAATAACAAAATCTGGACACGTAGACCAAAAAGAAAAGATTCGTCGATAACGCTTTACGGTGCATCCAGTGTTACAAAATACGAGTATATGCCCAGGATCGAGAAGGCAGGAAGGTCACTGTGCGAAGTTAAGAGATTTTCTACTATTCGGGAAGCGAATAATGATTTTCTTATTTCACCTCTTTAAGGATACGAGGTATGTTATCTAATGATATTTTGCTTGCTCTTACGACTTAATCTTATATCGGGGACTATGTTTGATGAAAAAATCACGAAACTGCCCATAAGTTAAGCGAATTAGCGCTCGGTTTTTGTAGTAAATTTGAACTATTTGCAAGAATTGCTTAATCTTATTATTACCTTCCTATCTACAAGTGATAGATGCTAAGGCTCTTTGAAGAGCTTAGGTGAGACGTTGGACTACACGGGAAGGCGTCCAAACTAGACGTAAAATGGTTAAACAGTTTGGAGGTGACTCCACAGGATAATACTCTAGGTGGTACTCAACAATCCACAAGCGGTATTCTTGACCGTATTAACAAAACCCTGACGATTTAAGTGCTGACCCAGGAGTTGCTAGATTTTTCAATTCCTGTGACTCCTGAGGCTCCTCCTTCGTGGCCGACAAGCTCAGTCTGTTATGCTTGCTAATAATGTTATGCGGTATACTCTGAATTACTATGGTTGAAGAGGAGAAGGTTGTGTGAGGCAAAAGCTGAAACCCAGCTTCACTTTCCCAGTGGCAAAAAAAAAAAATGGAAATAGATCAGCGGAAGTGACAACCACTAAAACCGATCAAGATATAAAAGAAACCACCTCAAAGAATACCAAAAAGGAAGAGAGTGGAATACCTGTATTAGTGATGACGACACAGAAAACCACTATAACTGTGATCTATAAACCACTATAACATCGGCGCTGATGTAATGGGATGTAATGGCACCTACCACTAAAACTTGAACTCAGCTCTCTACGAAAGGCTGCAAAGTGTTATGGACTAGCAGTCAATTCGAATCGATGTATAGTAAGCTCTTTCCAAGAAAATAAAAACACAAGCGATTTCTTTTCTTTTCAACCTCAATTATGTTACGAGGAGCAGAATCATACGACTTTAAGTTAAGGAACCGGAAGGTATTGGAGATGTAACACCAAGAATAATGCTAAAACTATTGTGTGTAAAGTATGCAGGGTAGTATAAGGGAATGATCTATTTATTAGATTAGGAAGGAAGATGCACTGGCCATCTTAGTTATCCTGTGGTAAACTCTGAATATGAAAAAATTCTCGAATTTAACAAGGTATCAGCTTGCACGCTTTTTCTTGTTAATGTTGCCTTGGAAAATATCATTGGTCGGTGATCCGTTTGCAAAAGGAACCCGTAAAGTTCTTACAAGACGCATGACATCTCTCCGAATACTGACGGGACACATCTTTCCGTTCGACTACCCCCTACAAGAACATTTTACCCTTTTTTGCAATAAGAATTCTTGGAATCTATCAGCTCTTGGAACGTATTTCAAGCAACCTGACTTACAAAATAACTTTTCGAATTATAAAACAAAATATGAGAAAAACAATATCTCACCTCGATTGACAACTCAGTGCTCGATAAGTTGTTTATAACACTCTTAATGTCAACCGTAATGACATACGAAAATTTGACACACCAATCAATGTAATGTGAAGTTGTGTTTGCGTTGTGAGAGTTCGAGCAAAGTACCTACTTGTGCAAAATGGAAGTAAATGCTACCATTACGTGAAGGTATCCTGGCCAGCAGGGTTGTTCCCGATTCATCATATTTTTTGCTTTCAATATGGTGTGAGATGCTAACTGTATACCTTTTCCTATCAATAATGATTACCCCTACTGCTGGTGCAATCTTCCAGTTACTAAGTGTATCTTTCGTTCTGTGTCTGCCTATAGGTATACATATGTATGTGTGTGGGAGTGTGTAAGGGCACATCTGCTTTTAAATGATTTGTTTCCTTTGTGCTTTATCCTTGGAACGTGACAATTTCCAGAAAAAGGACTTTAAAAACCGTTTTCTTACCGTTATACCTATATGTACGAGTATACACATCTAATTTTTTTTTTGTTCGCTCTTCGTCTGTTATCTTACGTATCACCTTTATTTTTATTCGCCAGAGGTTATAAGTAAGAAAAATGGTGGAATTTTCTTTGTAATATTTTCATCTTACAGTTATCGTGACTGGAAGCGAGAAATATGGTACAAAATAAAGAAAATATAAGTGCCTAAGGTTCCCAAGAGTGATGTTACACTTTGCGCGCGATTTTCTTACCATTTTCCTATTTTATTTTTTCATCTTCCTTGGCTTTGTTTTCAGTTTTTTGTTGCCTTTTGTTTCATGTTTGTGGGCGTCATTCGCGAATTTCAAAACCAGGTGGACGAAGATTTGAAGTCAGTAGAGCATAGATAAATTTGTCATTGGAACGAAGAATTAAGGAATTTTTATTTTTTGTATTTATTCCTTAAGAAATCTGTTTTTTTTGGGTAAATAATGCTTTAAAACTGAATAGCTGTAGAATATTTACAGTAAAATTAAAACTTAATAGCGGTACATTTAGCTACAGCCTTTAATACTGGTTTGAACATGGAAATTATTGTAACACAATTATTCCATTCAATCACCCATTTCATTTATATTTCTGTTTAGTCCATCATCGGCTATTCCTTGAAGATCCTATTTCGGAAAAGTTCTTGAGAAATCGAACTTGAGTTATGAGTATGAATTATGAGTGAATAATATGCGACAAGGTCAATCGCTGAAGGTATATTATCGCACTCGAATATCCTGCATTTCGTCGCACATTCATTTTCTGTTTTCGATGACTTATCCTTCGTTTTCGCTGCTCGTTTTCTCGTTTTGTTTTTTTTTATATTGAGAGCGCGCTCAAGAGGTTTGTGTACCCTTAAGGTGATTGTACACAGCGAGGGCAAAGAAAATTTAGGAAGGAAGAAAACAGAGGAACCCATGTACATTGTTTTGAAATTTTTGCAAGTTATAATGACCAGGAAATACAGAGATCTGCAGGGCATTCCATTAGCGAGTTGTACGGCTTAGGAACAAATCACGATATTTTAGAGTACGTCCGAAAATGGTCCAAAACGTCCGAAATGTTACGGTTGAAAGTTGGAATGGGCGGAATGCTACTGGCGATTTCAATGGAGCATTGGTGGTGGAAATAGTGATAAAACAAAGTGAGACAGAAGACATTACGTCGGTGTTCGAGGGTGTCAATTGATTGGCTGGTATTAGTATCATCAATAAGTTTTATCGCACGCTTTTGAATCCTATCTAGCAGGTGCAGAGATGTTTTAGGAGCACCTGACCAGATGTGGGCATTGTACTCCAATTTTGAGCTGATGAATGCCTTATATTTTGAGCCAGATCAGAGAGGGTAAAATATGTCTTACGTCACTAGAAGAAACTTAAACATTTCATACCATTTTTGGCGACATCAAATATGTGGTCATTCCAACGTAGTTAAGTTGTCATAGACACACATACCGAGAATGGAAAGTTTTTCGGTTTCGATGATGCAAGTGCCATTTATTTTGTGTATATCAGACTTGATACCGTCCAAGACAACTTGAATTGAACGCTCCGAAAGGTAATTTCTAATCCATTGAAGAAGAGAGTCGTCGATCAAAAATGCACGCATTTTCGACAAAACTCTGATGCCAAACTCTGTCAAATGCCTTAGAAATATCAAGTGCAACTATATTGCTTTCGCCAGATTGATGTACGCTTTGATTCCACTTTTCGGTGACACATACCATCAAATCACCAGTTGACCTGTTGCTACGAATACCATACTGCTGGTCATTGAGAAGTTTTCGTGTTTCGAGATATTTCATGAGCTGACGATTTATCAGCGTTTTAGTGACCTTGGAAAGAAGGGACATAAGTGAGCTGCAAGCAGATTGGCCTTGTCCAAAGAGCTTACAGCTAGAATGTCATTGTAAATGAGCGTTGGGACGGAGGATGAAGCGGAATTTCTAATGTTTTTGACGAACGACCAAAAATTGTTACTGCCTTTGGGCCATTGCAGTATTTTTTGCTTCAGGTTTTGGTCGTATTGGAATTTCACACGTTTAAGAAAGGCGTTGCAGTTATTTCCGGCTCGTTTGAACTTTTTTCGGTTTTCCTCTGTCGGGTTGGTCTTGAACGACGGAAAAAACACTTCTCTAAGCCTGACGGCCCCTTTACAACTCGAGTCGTACCATGCCTTTTCTTTTGGTTTGATACTCTTTATCCGATGAGGATTCCAAAGAGAATGGTGTCTATAATCATATCAGCAGCGGAATCCACGTCGCTATCGAGGAAACATAACGTCCAGTTAAAATTCCTAAAGAAGCTGCTAAGTCCGCTCCAATTGGCTTTCTCGTATTGCCATATGGTTCTTTTAGGAACTGTGTGGTCGGTATACGAGAAATTAGTTGATATGACACAGTTGTCCGACGAGCCTAGAGGGTAGAGCACATCAACGGTGTACTTATCAAGGTAAGAAGTTAAAAACAAGTTCAGGGTGTTGGCGGTATGACAATCAACATCTGGTATTCGCGTGGGCTCATTTACAAGCTGCGTTAAGTTGTTTTCCGCAGCGAAGATCTCGACACACCGTCCTTCGTGTGTCATCTGTCCAGAATATCGAAGCCACGCAGAATTGTGTATATTGAAGTCGCCCGTAATAACGATTTCAGTATGAGGATACAGGGATACAATTCTTTGAATGGAGTCGGACAGTGCATCAAACTCGTTAAAAGTCGAATTGCTGTCCAGTCTGGGGCTTCTGTAAATAAAGCAGTAGTGGATAATTTGTTTACGGAGATGGAATTTTAACCACATGAATTTGAATTCCGGATTGGAACATGAATCACATTGTAGTGGAGTTTGGTAAGCTACATCACTACGCACGTAAATGGCGAGACCGCGGTGAGAGAAGAAAAATGGCACTAGTTCGTAGCCAGGTAGCTTCAGATCAGAATGATCTGAATGGGGTGGCCGTGGTGTAGTGGTACTAGCAATCGCTTCTCACTCGGAGGGTCCAGGTTCGAGTCCTGCCCATGGCAAGTCAGTTTTTCATTTGTAATTGGAACTCAGACAAAAAAATTCTGCGTGTGAAGGCATAACACTGACACGTAGATTTGGCTGTTGTAGAGTTTCAAGTACAGAAAAAAATACTGTGAATCATACCTCGAATCACTCTGAGTGAAGCAAAAACTCTCCGTCCTATACGGACTCCCACCCCTGGAGAGCGAATATCGAAACCCAACACACCTGAGTTCCAAACCACTACAAAAACAAGTTTCCTTTCTCTTCCTTCTACCTTTCCGCCCTCGCCTTGGCAACAGTAAAAGGGTATCTAACCCCTTAGGCGCGCGTAAATTATAAAAAAAAAAAAAAAATCTGAGAGGTGTGGGTGGGGATCTACCTGTATTTCACTAAGTGCCAAAACAGCTGGTCTGTACTTACAGAGGTGGACGTACCCAGAAAAGTGATTACTTCTTAGCCCGCGTATATTGGCTACGTCTACCCTGAATTCCCTAGTCATAATCACAGATAAACACAGAAAACACAAACACCGACGATACTAAGCAAGGCTGTGAAGTGAAAATTCTGACATTGATTTACCGGATCAAATTGCTGTAAGTGTTACGCCCGTACAACAATATGAAACAGTGCACCAACAAAATATTCACTCACAACCCGTTATCCATCAGTTGTTACATACACTCAGCCACTACTCGTACCGTATGGTAAATACAGTAATGACAGTGATTGAGTGCAAGCAACAGTACTTCGACCAGGAGCGCGAGTGGTGGGATACCCGCACTGTTTTGTTTTTTATTTTTTATTGTTATTTTTTCACTGCACTGTACTTTTTTTTTTTCACGCGCGCGGTGATTTTTTTTTGCGAGTGCACTGGTTGTCTTGAGACCATGTTTTTTTGCATGAAATTGAAGTCTTTTGGCACCACGACGGAAACCCAAATCATTAACAAATGTCCATATGCTAAGTTTTTGTAAACAAATTTTTTTCTTAGCCTTAAGTATAGAAAATAAGTATTCTTAAATAAAATGTAAATGAAGTCGAAAGACATAGATATAAGTATTCAGAGTAGCTTAGAGTGTGTGTGGGGCCAGTAAGTTAGTATAAGATTGTTAAGTAATTGTAAGCTAGCATTTAAGCATTTTTTGTTAGAATGCAAGAGTTAGTGTTAAGAAAATAAAATGCTGAAACTGAACCAAATCATTAACCAAAATGTCTTGGACGGATCCATAGCCAATGTTCAAGTCCTCCGCTATCTCTCTGATGGTTAATTTGCGGTTATTGACCAACATTTCTTTTACTCCATCAATGTTTTCGTCGGTTTTCGATGTCGATGTTCGATGATAATTTGGCGTCTTTGTCATTATAAGTTCGTGTAAGAATATACAATTCCCTGCATACATGTATTGTACTAAAGTGCAACCCAATAAACCTTTTACATAGACTGATATCAGATCGTATCTGCGTAGTCCATGGATGTAAGTTAACACACAAAACATTAATTCTTCACTCCCACTTCAAATTACACACAGTTGCACGCGCACATCAAGTGCAACATCATAAACACACGCCAGCGACAGTAAACTGCTGACCAAATGTCTGTGTCACCTGAGACATCCACATTCCATCACGTTCGGCAGCTGGAAACCAGAGTGCACCCGTGGGAAACCAACCTAACAAGAGGGCAAGCAATAGTATTTAAGGTAGAATTAAATGAATTGTATTTTAGTCTTAATTTGCATTTGTAAAGGTACGTTATGCCCAAATAATAAATAAAGTTTTTTTTAAAACAAAACAACAAGATGTTGTTTAATTGGCGCCCGAGCAGGGACCGGTAGTGTCGTGTGTGTTCAGTAAAGTTACCCGTGGAGTGTTAAGCCTTAAAAGGCCAGTCGCCTCAAGTAGCCGCCGCGCCCCCGATATAAAATAAGAAAATATAGCCAGACGGCTTAAGTTGCCGCCGCGCATATTTTTATAACTTTTGCTTTACCCACCTACCGGTCCCCCAAAATCGTGTTGTGGTGAAAATTTAAGGGCCCCGTAGTAGCCCACAGTGAACATTGAACCTTGAACATTAGACATTGTGCACAGTGAGCAAAACGGTAGTTTGTAGAAACTAGCCGCACCACCCGATCCAGAACCAAAATACCCGAGGAGCAACCCAACAATGAAAACTATCATCATCATTTTACTGTAAGGAATTTTATGTTTATTGAATTTTTGTTTATATTATTAAGAAAAGAAACCTAGAAAAAAAAGAGTAATTAGGAAATTTAAAAGTCAAAAAAAAAAATCACATTTCGAAAGAAAAAGAGTTGATAGAATAAAGTGAATTTCTCATTAAGGAAAAAACATATTACAGTTATTTTACAAAAAAAATTGGTTAACTTCAAACAACTTAATAGTTCTAAGAAAGTAGAATTGCAAAATTTGTTTATGTATTACATTTATTTTGCCACTAAAAAGGAAAAAAAACGTTAACTTCTAAATAATCCTAGTTCCATATTACAACTTTAGAATAAGTTTATTGTAAGATAAATTTATTATAACGAAAAAAAAAATAAACGGTGTAACAATAATATTAAAGTTTCGTTTTCTAAAAAAAAAAAAAAAAAGTGGAGAAAAAATGCCGTTATTACGATCGGGCCGGTCAAATCAAAATACTGATTCCGAGAATCAACCCGCAACCTCCGCCAACACCATACCCAGTATTAGCACCGAAACCAATACCCTGAATCAAGGTGTTGACCGAGACACCTCATATTCATCTACTTCATCGCGTCGCAATGAAGATGCCGATGTACAAACTACTCCCGACCTAAACGCTCTCATAACTTCTATAGTTAGTAAGGTATTACAAAAGCAGGGCAAAAGTATGATCGAAAGCATACTTAACCCTAACGCGGAATGTTTTGCTTGTGTAGATCAGCCAATAAATACCGAATTCAGTGACAGACTTGCTGATTTGGATAAAATACCGGACGTGGTCAGCTGTATGAGAAACTTCTCAAGCGATCCGGCCGAATTTTCCTCATGGAAAAAAGTGTTAGTCGCGTCCTGACAATCTACGAGCCATTAAGGGGAAATGCCGAAATATTTTGGTATTCTGAGTGTGATCCGAAATAAAATTGTCGGACAGGCAGATACCGCTCTCGAGTCGTATAACACCCCGCTCAACTGAGAGGCTATTTCCAGATGTCTGGCTCCACATTATGCGGATAAACGAGACATCAGTACCCTAGAGTACCAGATGACGTGTCTCATCCAGGGTCAAAAAACCATTGAAGACTTCTACCAGGAAGTTTATTTACACCTGTCCCTCGTGTTTAATAAGCTGTCATGCATGGACATCACGACGAGTCCTTGGGTCTGTTAACTCAGACATATACCCAGACTTCTGGGTATCCGCGAGCCTGTCGACCTTCCGCAAGCATTGCATCTTTGCATGAAGCTGCAAAATCAGGTCTATAGAACTAACCACGCTCACGGGAACCAGTCGTTAAATAAAAAACCGCAGCGTTCTTACCCGACAAATACTCTGCAGAGGCAAAATTCGACACCAGTAAACTGTAACGTTTAACGACAAACAAATTCCCACCAGTACACAGGACACCTTAGCTGTCAAAGACCATCAGGTTCCGCACACCTCAGTCACAGCCATACCAGCAGAACTTTAACCACAATCAAAATCCTCAACAAGGAAGACATCCTCAATCAGGCCCACCTATCAAACTATCAAACGAGAGCCTGTAACTCAGCATTCAAGTGCTCAGGCTAGGGGCATCCATCAGCAAAATCGTCAACGATTTGATTCAAATACAGGAGGATCAAGGCCACCTGCAAATCATCAGCCAACAAGGCAGCAACAGAATTTTCACATTAACACAGGAGAGGATGAGCTGAACACATGTTTTCGAGATTTAAATTTAAATTGCGAACAAGTCACCAACGATTACAATAGAGACATTGAGTACCAAAACTCAAACTTGAATAGCGAGCAAGTCACAGGTAACTGCACCGAGGAACCCTCTTGCTCAAATAGGGCCGGTGTCTCTGAGCTCAAACATTGTGACATCCATTTTTTAGGTTGAACGACTCTTCCTTGGCTTTTTTTGAATGCAAGATGAGGAGTGGTGAAACACTAAAATTTCTAATTGATACAGGTTCGTCGAAAAATTACGTACAACCACGGCTTGTACAAAAACCTTTGCCCAACAAAGAGTGTTTTCTTGCTAAATCCATAGCCGGAGATATCAAGATATCCCAGCATACAATAATTAACCTGTTCAACCAAAAAAATATTAAGCTAAAATTTTTCCTTTTACCAACACTAAAAACGTTTAACGGTATCCTTGGAAATGACAGTCTGAGAGAACTATCCGCTATTGTAGATACCAAGGGATGCGTTATGACAATCCTGAATAGTATTAGTATTAAAATTAAACAGTTAAATTCACCAACAGTAAATTCTCTCAATATTAAAACCGACGGTATGACATAGACGCAACGTAATCTCCTTAATTCATCCATTAATCGTTTTCGTAATCTTTTTTCCGAACCAGATGAAAGCTACGAGGGTAGTCGCCGAAATCCGCACTACGAATGATTCTCATGTTTATAGTAAATATTACCCTTTCCCCATGTCCCTTAAGTCCGAGGTTGAGGATCAAATTCAAAGCTTATTGAAAGATGGGATCATTAGACCATCCAGATCCCCGTACAACGCACCAGTGTGGGTGGTACCAAAAAAGCCAGACTCCACTGGACAAAGACAATATAGAATGGTGATAGATTACAGGAGATTGAATAGTGTCACCATAGCTGACCGTTACCCAATTCCCGAGATAAACGAAGTTCTCGCACAACTCGGAAGGAACGCTTATTTCACGGTTCTTGACTTGAAAAGTGGTTTCCACCAGATTCCCCTAAAAGAATCGGATGTTGAGAAAGCCGCGTTTTCAGTCAACAACGGTAAATACGAATTTACCAGACTTCCTTTTGGCCTCAAAAACGCGCCATCAATTTTTCAAAGGGCTCTCAATGACATCCTCCGAGACCACATAGGTAAAATCTGTTATGTCTATATCGATGATATAGTCATATTCAACAAAACCGAAAGTGAACATGCCCAGCATATAGAGGAAATTTTCCAAACACTCTATAATGCCAACATGAAAGTTCAGCTTGACAAATGCCATTTTTTCAAGCAGGAAGTCGAGTTTTTAGGATAAATCATATTATCAGATGGAATCAAAACAAACCCGGTAAAAGTCGAAGCTATTCAAAAATTTCCTATACCTAAGACCTTAAAGGATTTACGGTCTTTTCTCGGCCTGTCGGGCTATTACCGCCGCTTTATTCAAGACTACGCAAAGCTTGCAAAACCCCTGACAGCCCTATTAAGAGGGGAAGGAGGACGTACGTCCAAAACACAGTCTGCAAAAAAAAAAAATTTCACTAGATCCAATTGCAATAGACTCCTTTAATAAAATAAAAAATTCTCTGATTTCCAAAGACCTAATCCTCACCTATCCAAACTTCAATAAATCTTTCGAGCTTAACACTGACGCGTCCAACTATGCCCTTGGAGCTGTTCTGTCACAAGACCGATAACATTTATGTCGCGAACGCTCAGTTCCACTGAAGAGAACTATGCAGCGAACGAGAAGGAAATGTTGGCTATCATATGGGCTCTAAGCTCATTGCGCAGTTACTTGTATGGCTCTGCCTTCGTCAAAATCTATACAGACCACCAGCCTCTTACATATGCGTTAAGCGCAAAGAACAATAACAGTAAGATGAAGCGCTGGAAAGCCATCCTTGAAGAATATAACCATGAACTGCAATACAAGCCAGGCAAGAGTAACGTCGTACCTGACGCGCTCTCCCGACCCGCTCAATCATCACAGATTAATTCATTAACACCGACGGAGCACAGTTCAGAAAGTTAATCGCAAAATTTAATAACAAGTGTCGAAGTTCTTCTCAATGCTTTCAAAAACCAACTTCTCCTTCAGATTGGTACTCCCGCAGATCATAAATTCGAATATCCTTCCAACCTATCACAGACACACTGTGGTTGAACCTGAATATAACTCAACAAACCTTAAAACAATTCTTAAGAACATTCTCAACCCTTCAGTTATTAACGTGATAAAAACTGAAGAACAAGTTATGGAAATGATTCAGGAATTATATCCGTCTCATTTCAACAACTTTAAAGTGAGATTCACGCAGATGCAAGTACGAGGGGCGTTCAATATATTCTCGGTATCGATATGAAGGAAAATGCGAATTCAATATAAATTGTTTTTGTTTTTCAATATAATCTCTCCTAACATCAATGCATTTGTTACATCTTGTGAAAGCTTTTTTAAACCCTCAAAAAAATAAATTTCCTCTTTCTCTGCAAAATACCCATTTATTGCCGACTTGATCATCATCCGGAAATCTTTTTCCACGAAGACATTTTTTTAAATCCGGAAACAGGAAATAATCACTAGGGGCAAGGTCTGGACTATAGGGTTGGTGTTGGATTTCTTCGAAACCACAATCTCGCGCAGCAGCCTTGGAAACTCGCGCCGTGTGAACAGGAGCGTTGTCATGAAGAAGCAACACACCCGCTGCGAGTTTACCCCGTCTTTTCTTTTTAATTTCCTCCCGCAAATTATGCAAAGTGGAAGCGTAGTGTGGCGTTGATGGTTTCATCTTTTTTTTTGTACTCAATGAGCAAGATTCCCTTTGAGTCCCAAAAAACTGTGGCCATGAGCTTCCCGGCAGACGGAGTGACTTTGAACTTCTTCGGGGGGTCTGTTCCTTTTTTATGCCACTGCATGGACTCTTGTTTGCTTTCAGGGTCATAGTGGTGGACCCATGTTTCGTCCCCAGTAACAATTCGATCCATAACACCGTCCGCGTTGTCACTACACATCTCCAAAAGCTCTCTACAGCATGCGATTCTCACTTTTTTCTGAGGCGCTGTGAGCATTCGTGGCACCCACATTGCACTGACCTTTGAAAGGTTAAGATGGTCATGAAGAATGGTGTGAATGGTACCAATTGAAAGCTTGGTGATCTCTGCCATCATTTTCACCTTTATTCGGGCATCCTCAAGAACAAGTTTTTCGACTTCTTTGATGCTTTCTCCCGTACAAGCAGTAGCCGGGGCGCTGGAGCGGGGGTCGTCTTCAATGCTCTCTCTGCCTCTCTTGAACTCACTTGACCACTTTTGCACAGTTGATAATGAAGGTGCGGAACCCTGGTAAACAGCCACCATCTCTTTATGAATAGTTTTTTGACTTTTTCCTTGCTTAGTGAGAAATTTACAGCGCGATGCTCAATTTTCACCATCATCGTCTCAGTGAATTAATAATCACATTTATATGAAATTTTACATGAATGCACTAAAATAATAGTATTACTGGATAAATAAGTCAATTTATATATACATCCACAGCTTCACCCCGATACCGAGAATTGTTGAACGCCCTTCGTAGCAGATGTTAAAAATGAACAGGAACAGGACAACATCATTATCGAAACCCACAAACGAGCGCATAGAAACGAAAAAGAAAATAAAGCTCAAATCCTCGAAAAATACTACTTTCCAGGTATGGCCAGAAAAATTCGAAAACTCCTCAAAATCTGTAAAATATGCAAGCAAAATAAATATGATAGACACCCCAACAAACCTGAAATTCAATCCACTCCCATTCCGACATACCCAGGAGAAATAGTCCACATAGACATTTTCTCAACAGAAGGAAAAATGGTACTAACCGCATTGGACAAATTCTCGAAGTACTCGTATATTCAAGTAAAAGTCATAAATTCCACAGCCGCCGAGGATATAAAACAGCCTCTCCGGGAAGTGCTTTTTGCTTTCGGTATACCCAAGACTGTGGTAGTTGACAACGAAAAATCGTTTAATTCGGCTTCAATCAGCTTTATGATCGAGGATTAGTTCGGAATTCAAATGTTTCGAACACCCCCCTATAGGAGCTCGGTCAACGGTCAGATCGAGCGTTTTCATTCCACACTTGGAGAAATCATAAGATGTCTTAAGGCTGAAGCTATTCATCTTTCCTTCACGGATCTTCTTGAAAAAGCGGTTTATGCCTATAATCTTTCTACACACTCGGTTACAGGAAAAAAACCGGTTGAGGTATTCTTTGGTAGAAGAGTAAGCACTGACCCTGTACTGCTCGTGAGATCCAGAGCAGAAAACATGCGGAAAATTGCAGAGAAACAAGGTAAGGATCTGTTATATCATAATGAAAAAAAGACAATCTACGAAATCCTATAAACCGGGAGATATCGTTTACGTCAAAATAAATAGACGATTAGGGTCCAAGCTTACAGCGAGATATAGAAAAGAAATCATCGCAGAAGATAGGGGTACTACTATATTAACTACGTCAGGAAAAACCGTACATAAATCGCACATTGAAAATTAAAACATTCTTTTTAGGCTAGTAACGATGATAGGGAATGCCTTGACTGACTACCAGATATACGACTACTCTAACGCACAGTTACTGACTCTCGACAACGGGACTGCAATGTTGGAGGACGGACATTTCAAAATTATTCAGGTAATAAATTTGGACGTTTACGAGAATTTACTGATGAACATTAACGAAACAGTAACAACAAAATTTAGCGACAAAGACCCAATGTACGAGTATGGTTTTATGATCCATGACATTGAACAGACACAACGACATATTAATAAACTTAAACCAATCAATAGAATAAAACGATCATTGGATTTTTTGGGTTTTGCTTGGAAATGGGTTGCGGGATCTCCTGATCACGAACATCTTAAATTAATAACAACTGAACTAAATCAATTGGCAGAAAATAATAACAGACCAATTGTAGTTAATAATATAATTGAAAGAAAATTTAATGATTTGGCAAGAATGGAAAACGAAATTCTAAAAGAACTTAAAACATGAAATAGCTTGAAAAAAGGATATTCATTAGTTATGAAAAGCAAAATAGACATTATAAAAGAAGAAGTAGAAAATATAGACTATCCAATCCAATGGGCCAAGGCCGACATTATAAATTCGTACATTTTGACAAATTTAGAAGAAAAAATAATTGAAGATGTAATCCTTAGAAATAAATTACCTTACATAAGTATTGAGCAAATGTTAGGATTTAGTAATATAAGAATAGCAGTAAGTAATTCAAAGATTTTATATGTAATAAATATCCCAATAACGGGGAATGAAACATGTAAGAAATTTATTGTAAGACCCATAAAAAAGGGAGATTATATAAATAAAATAGATTTTAAGATAATATTCAAATGTAATAAATCAATGTTTGGAATAAGAGACAATTGTAATACTTTCGAAAACTTAACAATATGTAATAGGAATAACCTTGTAGACTTAAGCGACAATTTATGCTTGCCGAAACTTCTCAGCAATTCACCGCCATCATGCACTACCATCAATAACCAACACATACCATCAGTTGAAGAAGTGGTCAGCGGAACTTTGTTCCTAAATCAATTTAATGGGACCATTCACATCGATGACGACAAACCTAACAGGATCTTTTATTATCCAATTCAGAAATTCCACCGTAAAGACTAATAAGGCTACATTTTATTCAGCAGAGGTCACGGTAATACAACCAATTCCACCATTTTTGCAGCTGCCATCACTTATGACGAATGTCGAAGAAAACTTGTCATTAGAAATGGTAAAAGAACTCTATCTCACAAATAGAAATTCCACAAGACTTATCAACAACGAGAATTCAAAGAAGCACATACTAAACTTTGGTCTTTCTTCAATTGGCATCATACTTATAATCATCATCTTAGTTTTCCTATACACAAAACGCACAAGAAGTACCACGGAAATTGTTATTCAACCAAAAGTTTTGAGCACATCAGAGGCTCGACCACCAGAGGTAACCGGAAATACCAGCAACAGTCAATAAGAGCATCCAAAGGTATCCAGAATGAGTCAGATTCCGTTCTTCTAGAAAAGTTCGAACGAGGACGCTCGAAAATTAAGCGTGGGGGAGTTAACACACAAAACATTAATTCTTCACTCCCACTTCAAATTACATACAGTTGCACGCACACATCAAGTGCAACATCATAAAAACACGCCTGCGACAGTAAACTGCTGACCAAATGTCTGTGCCACCTGAGACATCCACATTCCATCACGTTCGGCAGCTGGAAACCAGAGTGCACCCGTGGGAAACCAACCTAACAAGAGGGCAAGCAATAGTATTTAAGGTAGAATTAAATGAATTGTATTTTAGTCTTAATTTGCACTTGTAAGGGTACGTTATGCCCAAATAATAAATAAAGTTTTTTTAAAAACAAAACAACAAGAAGTTGTTTAATTTGTATCTAACTGCATCATTGAAGGCTACCTGTAACTTATTACGTGACAACGAATCCATGCTACTAAAAACAACATCGGCATATGTTATTATGGGAGGTATAAGGCCTTGGACGAGCTTCCATCGAGTTTCAAAGGGTGTGAAGTTTGTAGCCAACCACAGTCTATGCAAATAACTGTAAATGCGACCAATGACGTAGTTTATGTGGTTGTTGCATGACAGAATGCGGTTTATTACGAACCCTAGGCTAGTAGCCGACTCCACTATAGTCAATTTCGATTCCGATATGTATGTATTTGGCACCTGACTCAGTACAAAATTGCTTTTTGATATGGGTAGAACCTGACACTTAGAAGGATTTAGCAGCAGCCCGTTTTTATCTGCCCAGTCATTAATCGCCGACAAATCCCTGTTTAAACAAAAAACTAATTCGTCAAGACGATTCATAGGCATAGACATGTACAATTGAACGTCATCTGCGTACATATGCATACGAGTGTGCACACATACCAATGGCAAATCGTTGACAAACATGGAAAATAAAATCAGTCCAAGGATGGAACCTAGAGGAACACCTGTAATAAGGGCAAAACAGAGGAAATCCTTCCACCAGCAACGACCCTTTGAAATCGGTTCGACAAGTAGCTTTGCAAAAGTTTAACAGCTCTTTCGCCAAACCCGAAAAAGTGTTTAAGCTTCCATAAAAGAATTATATGATTCACTTTGTCAAAAGCTTTCGAAAAATCGAGAAAGAAAAGTAATGTCACGAGCCCTTTATCATAGTCTTGCCTTACATCATCCAAAATCTTCACCATTGCCGACTGACAACTATGCCCTTCTCGAAAGCCTGATTTAGAAAAAGTCAACAGAGAGTTAAGACTCTCTCAAATACTTTTGATAGGCATGGGAGAATGCTTATTGGCCTAAAATCGTTAACAGAACTTGCGTTCGATTTTTTGGCAATCGGAATAACCCGTGCATCAATCATGCTCGCTTGGGGAAAGATAGATGTCATAATACTCGTACACGAATTAATTATGTGGGTTATATGGCTTATAATACAGGGTAAAATTATTTTTAGAAATTTGACTGGTATACCATCTTCACCGATTGCATTTGACTTAATGGAGGCAATGATTAAAATTACATCAGTCTCAGTTGTTACCTCAAAATCGGCTTGCCTTTGCACTGATGTGAAGGTGTTCGGATGAAAATCAAACATACCACCAGCCATTGCATTGTCACCCAAATGTGCATTTAGCTCATTTGGATTTAACGAACAGTTATCATTCCCTCCATTACTAACACCAATTTGCCGAAGGTTCCTCCACAGTTCCTTTAGGGGCAAAGACATATTAAATTTAGAGGAATAGTAATTTCGTTTCGAAGCACAATGCTAGTGGCTGTATTACGAGGGATTTTATAAACGACCCAATTGAAAGAAGAATGATGTCACTTCCATTTGCTATAAAGCTTATTCCTGATTTTCAGCACATTTAAAACTTCCGCAGTAAACCAAGGGAAAGTCTTATTGCGAACTAAAACAGTCTTAACAGGCACGAAATCTTCATAGAGTTGGGCAACACATAACTGAAAACGATTAATTTGTTCATTTGGATCTGGACTCTGTCTACAAAGAAACCAGAAGTCGTTGTTTGTGCTGCAACTTGCAGAGCATTGATGTTAATAGATTTAAAATCTTGAAATTCAAAGGTCGTGGACTTATTGATATGATAAAAATTAATATCGTACGTGCAAAGCAACATATCATGGTCAGAAACACCACCCAGACAAATTTGGTCAAATAGAAGAACTGCTGATTGATCTGAAACAAGACCAACATCAAGAAGACTCGGTGGTGCATCTGTACGAAAACAAGTTGGATGTGACGTATTTACAACATAAAGAACACTCGAAGAGACATGATCCACCAATTAGCGCGACCGAGAATCGTTGTTTAATAAGTTGGCATTAAAATCTCCTAATACAATAATATTTACATATCTGGGTGAAAACTCTGACAGAGCGGAAAAAATGGTTCACATGAAAATCTCCGGCTAGGGTTATAACAACAAGAAACCAAACATTTAACACTTCCATCATTAACCTCAGCAATAATGTATTCAACATCAGTGTTGACAGATTTTACTAATACATGACATTTTAAAGACGACTTGCAATAAATTGCCACTCCTCCACCCGTTGTAGAGGTTATTCTGTCGTTGGGATGTACTTCGTAACCCTCAATATCGTACACAAAGTTTTCAAATTTGGGTTTAAACCAAGTTTCGTTAACACAGATCACATCCATGCTTGAATTTATAAACAAATAATGAAAGTAGTCTCGCTTACTCTGGTGAAGACTTCAAGCGTTTATATGACATACATTGAAACCATTCTTGTATCTCGACAGAACATTTAACAGACACAAAGTTGACCTAGCATTCACACCGTGGTTATGATTAAAAATACTGTTGTTGTTAACCATTCTCAATTAACCTACCGCAAACAGCACCACAATCAATTAAACACATTTCCACATCCTCATCCAGCAAACAAAAAGAAAATATATAGTAGTCAGTAAGCATTAGAAGAAGGAAGGGTAGAGAAATAGAAGAGAACATATATAAATATTGAATAATGAAGTATGTAATAATAAAGGGTCCGCCATCTAACGTTTTTTTTTTTCAACTAGTGTTTATTTCGTGAATGGTAACACTTAGCTCATGTCTGATTTGACAGATAATTAGTTTTATCCTTCCATCGAATCCTTCCTTGGCTGGCCATACAGTAGCCTACACAATCGGTCCAATTTTTAAGCACATTATCGATTGTGTGCAGCTGTATTTCACCAATGGCTTCACGAATATTGTACTTTAAAGCGTCAATTGTCTGTGGCTTGTCGACGTAACACTTATGTTTTACGGCACCCCACAAATAATAGTCCAACGGTGTCAAATCGCAGCTCCGGTGCCCAAACGACATCAGCTCTGCGGCTGATAATGCGATCTTCAAAAACAGGGCGCAAAACATCGAGTGTAGCTTCGGCTGTGTGGCACGTAGCACCGTCCTGTTGAAACCAAATGTTGCCAATATCCTCCTTTTCAATTTTTGTGAAAAAAATTTCGTTCAACATGGCCCAATAACGATCGCCATTGACTGTAACGGCCACTCCTTGCTCATTTTCGAAGAAAAATGGCCCAATTATACCTCTGGACCAAAATCCGCACCAAACAGTGACTCGTTTTGGGTGTATCGGCTTTTCAATGTATGCGTGCGGGTTTTCTGTGCCCCAAATGCGACAAATTTGCTTGTTTACATACCCGCCAAGATAAAAATGAGCTTCATCTGAAAAGATGATTTTTTTGGCAAAATCGGCATCTTCTCTAAGTCGATCGCAGGCCCACTTAGCGAAGCGAAAACGCATTGGATGGTTGGCTTTAACCATAATCGTTCAGCGGAAGGATAAAACTAATTATCTGTTAAATCAGACATGAGCTAAGTGTTACCATTCACGAAATAAGCACTAGTTGAAAAAAAAACGTTAGATGGCGGATCCTTTAATAATAAAGATTAATTATTAATTCAGCCTTAAAATTCAAGAATTTAAATGAAAATAATAATTATGCATTTAAACAAAAAGCAGAAATAATTGAAAACTAAATTCTGTCGATGTCGATGTAGACTTCTTCGTCATGTTGTGTGTCGGCAGCAGAGGCGCGGAGATCGTTGCAGCTTTCTCAGCGAAAGCTCTTCCGTTTGGAGTTTTTCTTACGAACATAGAGCCAAATTTCGTGAACACAGGAAACAGTTGTAAGTAAGAGATAATCTTATGCCGACATTTAAGGTTATTTCGTCATCAGGCATTTCAAATGAAACATTTGAAAGAGACAGCCAAAATTGTGAGGTTTTCACAAGTTCCAGCTCATATTCTGAATATTTTGCAAGACTATTTATTTCCTTGGTAATAATCAAAATGAAGTGGATACACGTTGCGCATTCTTTAGAAGTGCAAGAAGAATTATAATTTAAGAATTGCAAACACTATTTCATGAACATAATGAATTGGTTAATACGTATAAGATAGAACTTGATCAAATATAATCTGATGATCATAAAATTGTTGCTAGAGCTGATAGAAGACCGATTGGTGAACACGAACGAAGATTTAATGAACCGCTTAATAATGAAGTTGCTGTTGTGATTGATGGTGAAGAGTTCCAATCGCGTGACATGGTATTGCGTCGAAGAAATAATCAATTACAACATGTGTGCGAAACGCATCGTTGTTATGACGCATTACAGTATCCAATTTTATTTTGTCTTGGTGAAGATGGATACTCTGTCAATATAAAAATGGTAGATCCACAAAATCCACGTGAGTTTTTGTCCTATGCCCCATATGAGATTTATGATGATTAATTAATTTCCTGTGCAATGTTTTAACATTCCAAATGCTTTTCTTTTTTCAGAACATGAAGTAAATAAAAACGTAAGCGCCATAAACTATTACGCATATACTTATGATACGACAAAATCAGGAAAACCATATTTTGAAATATTGAATTTTATTCGATTCAATCAAAGGCTGTTGAGCAAAAATGACGGAAATATAAATAATGTTGGACAAATGGTAATTTTACCAGCAAGTTATACAGGGAGCCCCCTTTGCCCGGTTTTCTTATAACATTCACATGCAATCCGAAATGGGAAGAAATTAAAAAAATATTTGTATCCCGGACAATCTTCTATTGATCGCCATGACATCGACAAAAACTCATGTCACTAATCGATTTCATTGTCAAACATAAAGTTTACGGGGAAGTGCGATGCTTGATGTTCTGCATATTTTAATATGGTAGTGGACAAAATTACAAGCGATCAAGTAGATGACTTAATCTCAGCTGAGATTTTCGGATCAGACAACCGATCCAGATTTATTTCATGTTATCACTAAAACTATGATTCATGGCCCGTGTGGTGTGATAAATGTCAATTTGCCAGGCATGCAAGATGACAAATGTACGAAACGATACCATAGCGCAGTAATTTCTGAAACAATTACTGAAATGATGGATACCCACTATATGGTCGACGTTCAACACAGGATAACGGCAAATCAATAATTCTACAAGTGAATCGTCAAGATATTGAAGTCGATAATAAATGGGTAATCCCGTATTCGCCATTGCTATCGAAAGCGTACAAAGCTCATATCAGTTTAGAGTATTGTAATTCGGTCAAGTCGATTAAATACATTTGCAAGTATGTAAATAAAGACATGGTTTTTTTTGGAGTTGTGATGAACAGAAATGATGAAATTACTCAATACCAACTGGGCAGGTATATTAGTAGTAACGAAGCACTTTGGCGAATTTTGTCTTTCCCAATTCATGACCGCAGTCCAGCAGTTATCCATCTAGCAGTTCATTTGAAAAAATGGACAGCGTGTGTATTTTACTGCCCAGCAGATTGCAGACGACCGCCATCAACCACTTTAATTTCGTTTTTAAAATTATGTGAAAGAGATCAATTTGCTAAAACACTGCTTTATTCCCAAGTACCAACAAATTACACATGGAATGCGAGTTCAAAGACATGGGAAGACGAAAAATAGGAACACCTGTTGAAGGTTATCCTGGTGTTTTTGCAAGTGACACAATAGGACGAATTTATACAGTGCATCCCAGCCACCACGAATGTTTTTATTTGCGTCTGTTTTTGGTTAATGTTCCTGGACCTTCATCTTTTTCGAGTTTGAAAAGAGTGAATGGGCGTCTTTGTCACACTTATCGCAAAGCATGTGAAGAATTGCATTTACTTGAAAATGATAACCATTTGCATGCCACACTTATGGTTGAATCCAGCGTCCGCCACAGGTTCGACGCATCAAATACGAACATTATTTTCAATTATTATCGCAACATGTTTTCATCAAATCCGGTGGAATTGTGGCAAAGTTATCGTGACTATATGACCGAAGATATCTTGACTAGAATGCGTCATATTGCTAGATATCAGGAATTAATCATTACACAGGAAATGTATAGTGAGGCATTAGTTATAATTGAAGATATGTGCTTAGCAATTGCAAATAAAACATTGTCACAATTAGGTTTGCCATCTCCTAATCGACTAATGCCTCACGCATTTAATCAAGAAAGGCAACGTGAACAACAATATATCGTATTGTGAACTGAACACATTTATAAATTTGAATCTGCCGAAATTGAATCGAGAACAAAGAAATGAATATAATACCATAATGCAAGCTGTACAAAACGAAAGCGGAGGAATGTTTTTAGACGCGCCAGGTGGTACCGGAAAAAACGTTTTTGATTTCCTTGCTATTAGCGACTATAAAATCACAGAACAATATAGCATTAGCACTTGCATCGTCTGAAATAGCTGCTACATTATTGGATGGTGGTCGTACAGCGCACTCCGCACTTAAATTACCATTGAATATACAAATTAATGAAAATCCAACGTGTAGAGTCGTTGTGGGTAAGTGTCCGCATAGGGATTTTCTCAAAAAGAGGGATACAAATCAAATTTTAACCGATGTACAATTTTGTAGCTATTTGATCTTTATCGAAGTCAGTTCTGACTTCACTGTCGTATTTGGTGTATCCAGAAAAGACAAAAGAAAAAAAACTTCACTAAAATTTTTGTTAATTTTCAAAATGTGTCAGTGATCTGTGTTTGTGCCGCAGTACAGTGAGTAGTGATTTGTTATATAACTTACTGTATGAACTTTATGCTTGAGTGAAGGTTTTACTGTTTTTGACAATTATTTGTATAAATTTTATCAAAATCAATAAAAAATGCATTCGGGGTAAGTGTGCGCAAAAATGTTGGGGCAAGTGTGCAAGTATGCACATCTCCCAAACTCATTTTTACCTGTCACAGAAAGTAAGACGACACATTATTTTGTATTATTTGTTTCTGCATTTTCATTGAA
The DNA here is from genome assembly GCA_949129095.1 of Volucella bombylans. NCBI lineage: Eukaryota > Metazoa > Arthropoda > Insecta > Diptera > Syrphidae > Volucella > Volucella bombylans. Next base: position 185,370,191 of record OX422140.1, on the reverse strand, counting down.
TTTCACTTCAAGTATAATTCTGGGCTCCAGCAAACGTGCGGCCGCAGATAATCACTTTGCCAGATAATTTTTGTAATTTCGCACAAACAAAACAACAATTGGTTTCAAGTGTTTTTCCAAACATTGTGCAAAATTATCGAAATCACAATTGGTTAGCTGAAAGAGCAATACAAAACTTTTGATACAATTGAAAGTTGGCGAACCCATTATTCTACTTTGGAATATAAATCAGCCTCGATTGTGCAACGGAACAAGATTAGCAGTCAAAAAGGTCATGAATACTCTTATTGAAGAAATGATTTTAAAAGGAGAATTTAAAGGGTAAGATGTATTGATTCCGCGTATTCAAATGATTCCAGCAGATTTACCTTTTAACTTCAAAAGATTGCAATTTCCAATACGACTGCGTTGGCTATGACAATAAATAAGGCGCAAGGGCAATCTTTGGAATTGTGCGGAATTGACTTAGAATATCCATGCTTATCCCATTGACAATTATAATATATATGTCATGTTCATGTGTAGGAAAGCCATCAGTTCTGTTTATTTATACCACAACTCCGGGCAAAACAAAAAATGTAGTTTACGAAAAGGCTCCGCGATAGTTTAAGTAAAAACATAGCATAAGATAAAAAGAAGAAGAAATATATACACTCGTATCTCTCCCTTTATGCCGACGATACCAAATTTTTCAAAACCATTTCTTAACCCCATGACTCCTTACTCCTTCCACAAGACCTTGATAGTTTTTCGATCTGGTGCGTCGAAAATTGTTTGGAACCTAATATTCCCAAATGCTATTCCATCACCTTTTCACATAAGCGGCACCAATCTCCTCCGGAGTCGCTTCTCCTCAGACAATCTCTTCGCGACGCCGGCATTTTGTGTGATAGGGAGCTCAACTTCCGATTACACATGCAAGAGATAATCGTTAAAGCCAACTTTGTACTAGATTTTGTAATACGGTAGTCCGAAGAATTCACAAACCCATACGTGACCAGGTCCCTATTATATTACCTTTGTCCGCCCCCTACTAGGGTGCACCAGTCAAGTGTGGTGTTGATATCATTGTGTTCATATCTCGAGAATCAAAAGCATCCAGCACCGTTTTCTTCGGTTCGCTTCGAGGAATGCCCTGGGATGATCCTTTTATTCTGCTCCCCTATTAAAAGCGTTACGACCTTATTAACCTAAACACCCTTGAGGAACGCAGAGATGCAACCGACTTTCTCTTCATTCATCCATCAACATCGAATGCGCGTCCATTCACAACTCTACGTACACCTCGGCTCTTCTATCTACCAACACACCACAGCGCGAACGAACCAATCTTCAATATGCCACGGAAAATCAATTCAAACCCTACCGTCTTTGATTTCCACCCCACAAATCCCTACCTTAAATCCCTTCTCCTTCACCACTCTAACCAAACTTAGTTGTAAGTTTAAGTTTAAGTTTAATTGTAAGTTATACCTTCTATAACCGAATAAAAGGGGGCCTATGCCCCCACTAAAATTAAAATTATCAGTCTTGCGAAATCCTTTGAAGAACACAGTTAAATTCGCATTTCAGCATTTAAATCGTATAGTACAATAGAAAACCATTTAACCGAGAAGAACAACTCATTCATTCATCTTATTTCCCTTCTGACTCAAACCAACCTGTCCGAACTGACCTAGTCCAGCCTAGTTGCCGTATTTTTGTAGGTGGTGGATGATACCATGTAAACTTCAAATTCAGTACTAACAATATAAGCAATTAGAAAAATTATGAAGTAAAATCTAGGCTTATAATTAATTTTAAATATATGAATTACTTCAATGAAAAAAATAAAAAAGGAAAATGGAAAATAGTAATAAGGAAGAAATAGAAAAATTAAGAAAAAATAAAAGTTTACTACTGCTGTACTTAGAGGTATATATTTAAAAACGGTTGTTTTGAAATCTGAAGCTCTTGACGTCCTTTTTATGTGTTCTGGCACTGAGTTCCATAGCCTGATGGTGCTGGTGCAGCAGAGTTGCGATGAATTGACATAATTCAATGGTTGAGTTGTAATACTAAAAACTTTAGATGATCTGGTGAATTGTAACTTTGTGAACAAATATGGAGGCGATTTTGTATAAATTATTTTGTGTAAGAAGATGCAGTTACGAGCGCACAGCGAAGGATGTTAATTTAAAATGGTGAAACATTAGTCGTATCTGAGCAAGCAATAAACGTAGCGTACCATATTGTTAAAGGCAACTTGGAATTTATTTCTAGATACTGAATCCAGCTGACATTATATTCCTTCGACGTAAAGATGACAGGTATTAGTAGTGTTTTCATCAAATGAATTTTTGATTTAATTGGAATGAGAAGCACACATTTTTCGAAGACAGGCGTAAATGAGACTAACCATGTGTGTAACTTGGTCAGAACAGGACAGCCGACAATCTAAGTTTCAACACGTAACGTTTGATACGAAAGGGACACTTGTGTTATTTATTGACACATAGCGGAAATTATTAGTATCACATTGATTTTTAGAAATCAATATTGCCTGTGATTTAGACGGCTTTAAGACAAGTGAATTTTCAAAAGTCCAAAGAAAAACTTTATGCAGGTCCTCATTTACCCTACAAAAAGGGTCTTCCATTAGGCATAGGTGCTTTGAGAGGTATCGTAGGATGGACTTTTTTAATAACTAGCAATATCATTAATATATATACAGAAAAGAATCGGGCCTAATATGGAACCCTACCGAACAACTTGAAGTAGAGATTTAGATTGTGAGCATTACTATAGGTCCTTTGACTGCAGCCAAACAAAGGCATCAAACTTCCTAAGATGGCTTCAGTTCGACTGACACCAGTGACATACGTATATCTAATAATGTTACAAAAGGTATAGACCAGCTGCTGACAATTCTGAAGAGAATCATTACTCTCAACAAAGTAACTACGACATGTGTAACTCGACCAAGCAACAAATAACCACTTTCGTGGGTAAAAGCAATGCTGATGAAAAGGACCCTGATTGCGTAGAATGACAGCAGTCAATAAGTGATGGCATGGGTAAACGGGGGTTGTCCTGAAGGCGACATCCAGTTTCCATAACTTCAGGCTTCCAATCGTTCTAACCTAGAGACGTTTTTTATAAGTACGGTGCTTAAGGGGTAAAGGTACCCTTACAATGTTTGCACATAGCGGGGGCGAAGGAAATTTAGGGAGGAAATAAAGATAGTTAGAGATGTACGTTGGTTTTAAATGTCTGATTGTTATAATGACTAGAAAATAGAGAGCTCGACAGGGCATTCTATAAGACAGAACGGAGCCCTGGGTAATTTTGTGAATATCAGACTAGAAACCATCCAAGACAACTTAAATTGAACGTTCCGAAAGGTAGTTTCTAATTAATTGAAGAAGAGACTCATCGATGCACACATTTTCGATAAAAGAGCCTGATGCCAAACTCTATCAAATGCCTTAGAAATATCAAGTGCAACTATCTTGCTTTCACCAAATTGTCGATGGGACATGCCACCGACTTTCTAGTGGACCTGTTGTTACGAAAACCGAACTGCTGATCATTGAGAAGTTTTCGTGTTTCGAGATACATATTTCATGAGCTGACGATTTATCAGCGTTTCCATGACCTTGGAACGAAGGGACGTAAGTGCAATGGGTCTGTTTTAGGAGAGAGAAGAAGATTCGCCTTTTATAGGGAAGGGCTGGACAAATGCTGGTTTCCTGTGTTATCGTGGAAACATAACGACCAGTTAAATTTCCTAAAGAAGGTGTTAAGTCCGCTCAAATTGGCTTTCTCGTATTGCCACACAGTTCTTTTAAGAATTTGTTCTCTAACTGTGTTACCTGACATGACACAAGGCTTCGAAGAGTCTAGAGGGGAAAGCACATCAACGGTGTACTTATCGGGGTGAGGAGTTAAAAAGAAGTCCAGCAGGGAGTTGGCGGTATGACTATCAACGTCTGCTATACGTCTGGGCTCATTTACAAGCTGCGTTAAATTGTTTTCCGCAGCGAAGATCTCAACACACCGTCCTTCGGATGTTGTCTGTCCATATGCTAAGGCATATGCAGATGATGAAGCTGCAATGTATGTTGGATCATGCTTAGAGCATGCGTCTTAGAGACGCAGGCAGCACCAGTCGTGAATGTCGGTTTTTGCACTAGAAATGAAAATTCTCTCATAATTGAAATTGTGTTCCTTAAAAGAAGGAGAAAGCTGACTGGTCTGACTCACCTATTACCTAAAGGCATCACCATCCATTTGTGCAAATAAACTTAGTGTCGTCCTGGAAGTTAACGTATTCCCGTGCGAGAATATTAAAAAAAAAACCGCGAACCTCCCAGCCGTTCCATTTACTTAGAAAAAATTTCCGAGTTAATTTTAATTTAGATTGTATATTTTCAATTCTAATCTTCGACGCCACGGTCACAAGTCAAACTTAAGACTAACTTAATTCTATCCAAGTTTTGCCGCATTCCCATCGGTTCAGATATCCAAGCTGCTGAATCGGCGAAATGGGTCACGGCGCGTGTAGGATGTGCGGTGCAGCGTGCTTATCACTTGATCCCATAACACTCGCTCATGGTAATCTGTTCGCACTTGAATAAACTGAGTCAGAAAATCTGCAATGATCCCCTGTCACGCTTATATTTCGTGACCCGCATGTGCCGTGTTAGCTTGGATAACAAACTTCTTTGAACTAAACACGTATTTTCGAAATTTTCCATGGTGCTGTCGTCTTTCTGGGAGTTCAAAGGATTTTTTCTCCAAAATATGGGGTTTGTCACCGAGTAAGACCCCTGTAATCAAATAACTGTAAAGAAGGCCAATCATATTCTATGCGACATTTGTCTTGTGGAACAAGCTTTCAACGAAATGCGTCACTAATGTTTTCACCTAACTCCAGTGAGCACTCTATATTGGCTTAATATCAGCTTTATACCTAACACACAGCTTTGCTGATAGTTTATAATAGTTATCTTATTTTGCTTTATGAAGTTCTTCTACGTGAACGGTCATTTCACTCCCAATATCATTTTTCATTCATATTACAACTCGGACAGTAGTTTCGAGAGCATTCTTGTATTTAAGGTCCGATCTATGGACATACTATCTGAAGCATGGACATCAGAACTTCAGTTGCTGAGAAAATATGAAGTCCAAATGACGTTTGAAAAAGTTCAACAACTGTCTTATGGGAGGAAGAAAATCGTTTGGCTACTTGCAACTTAGTGGGCCAGCGCACATTCGCTAAGAACATGTACACCTGCTGCAATGCTTAGACCACTTTCTTGGTATATGTGCTGCTTACTCGCTTTATAGGCTACCTACATTTGGCACTGATATGGGGGGTGCTATAATATGTATAATACTGTACAAATTTTTTCACTGAGGTAATTACTCATACCTCTACTAGCGACAGAGACATTTCATTAAAAGGAAGATACAAGGAATACAAAGGACTATTTTCTTGCTTTATTAAAAAATAGCGACTTCACTGTACTTGCTAAATGACATACATACTTGTGTTCCAGATTATTTACCATTAAGTCATGGATTTAGGGGGGTTTATTGGACAACAAATCAAATACATAACATCTTCCCCTTTTTATCCTTAGTCCTAAGATACAATTATTAATTAATTAATTTTAATTCAGTATATATATAATTATACAATATATAGTTATAATAGTTATAATATGTGTATATAGTATAAATTTAATACTAGCTTCAAACGTTAATTAAAGTAGTTTTTATTTCATTTCATTAGTTTTTTTTTCTTCTTTGTCCTTAAATCCACTACACCTTCTCACTTCTTGAAGGTCTGGTAACCTAGATTTCATTTTCGTAGATCTCTTAAATACTTCCTGCTCAACTTCATTCTTTACTTCCTGCTTATTACATCCTTTGAACCCTTTAGGATCTATGTCTGCCAAATGGGACTTATGTCTTAAATGCTTTTTTATTATCTCTACAAACCGCTCATAGCCGTTAATCAAAATGAGATAAGTTTTCTTATCAATTATCTTAATAACCTTTGCAGGTATACATTTAGTCATTTTTACAAAATTATTTCTGTGGAGTATTTCCTCTCCTATTTTAAAAACATTGCTTACATTTTTAAAATTATTATATATTATTATATTGATTATAAGTTTGTTATTTGTAATGCTTAAATTACGTGTATTGTGTTGTTTTATTTTACTTCTTAAACAATGTAACATAGTTTTTTGTTGATAACTAAAAACGAGTTCGGAGAGTGATCTGTGTCAGTTATAGACATATTGCGATAGTGTAACAAAAATTCATTGACTTTATTTAGCAGCGAAGTTTCATTTCTCAATTCCAAGCAAAATTTTCTTAACCCTGATTTCACTGTCTGGACTCCACGCACAGCTAAACCGTTCAATTGTGGATGGTATGCAGGCGATTTCATTGGACTTATACCCTTGCAGCTACAGAATTTTTTGAAAATAAAAGAATTAAAAGGAAGCCCATTATCTGTAACTACGAGTATATTGGCTGGTAGGCCAAATACTAAAAACAAGTTTGTTAGGACTTCTATTAAAAATGGTGCGGAATTTTTTGACATCATATTAATTTCACAATATTTTGAGTATGCATCAATAATTACGAGTATAAGAAACGATTTACCTAGGAACACTAACATCTATCCACTTGCTATCAACTTTATCTCGTAGAATGTTTTGCGTTTGCTCACATACCATACAGTTCTTAACAAACTGTACAATATTATTATCTAATGTAGGCCACCATACAAAAGTACGCGCTAACATTTTCATACGAATAATTCATGTGTAGTTTTTATGCAATAATACGAGGATGGATTCTCGTAACCGTACCGGAATTACAATTCTTTGAGCATAAAAAACACAGCCATTTTCAACCGCTAAAGAGTTAGTTTTATAGTAAGGCAGCATACGAGAAGGAGTTTATTTTAAACTTGGCTAACCATACCTTAAGTATTGATATACACCTTTTAAAATATCATCCTTTTCCGTGAACCCTTGAACCAATTTTGCATCTATTAGGCTTCTTCTGAACTAAAATAAAAAAATGTTAGCTTCTTCTACTTCGGAATTCTCTTGGACAGATAAGCGTGAGAGACAATCTACATTTGACATTTTAGACCATTTTCGATACGAAATTTTGTAAATATATAATATACATGTGGAATTTTTTTACAGCGAAAAAAAAACTGACCGAAACTAAATTACAACTTATTTTAATTTTTATCTTAACTTATCTAAATATTCCCGCTCGTTGATATAATCGATGCAGCTGCACCTGTATCCAACTTCCGCTCCATTAACAAATACTTGATTTTCACTGTTCACGCTGTTGATTTTTTTTTTATATTGGCCTTGTTAAATCGACACTTGATGGCCACCTGACCCTTTTTATTACAGGAAAAACACTGTCAATTCCTTGCCGGAGATATGGATTCCACGTGCTCACGATGGCCGCATCTCCTACATTCCTTTTGCGTCCCCTATTGGTTATATTGGTGGTTATGCTTTTTACCCTGATGTTGCTGCGCTTTTGACATTTTTCCATATAACTTGTGTTTAGCTGCACTATTGCAGGTTTATTGGACAATAATTCAAATACATAATAGTTTGGACTATTTTCTTAGGTCCGAAATTAGGTGTCTTATCTATACCAAAAAGCCAGAACTTTAGATGCCTTGGAGGCGAAAATTCGACCTGGAATACCGGCCGGATCATGTGAAAAAGACATTGCAAATTCGGTCTAGCACATTAACTCATGTAAGCGATTGCGATGGAGGACATTTGAATGATGTCATATTTCACAACTAACGACAATTAAAACAAAATTGGGGCGTATCTAATGAAAAACAAAAAACACGAGCTCTTTGTTTATATGTACATATCCTGATATCAGAGAGTGCACTTTCTTTAATGTTTACTTAAGCAACTCACATTAAGTATTAAACTGTAATCTATGACATGACTAAAAAAGAAAATATCTATCGTTGTATCGAGCTTTTTCACTTCGTGTAAATCCAATACCTAATTGGTACAGTATTATGGTCCTTCTATTATATGGAAATAATGTTCCGCATATCCCGTTCATGCTAATTATTTAGCAAAACATGGTTTTGACATGATCTCTGGTCATGTGCCGCATTATATGTACTCGTATATGTACGAGTACATTATCATCGTGTCATGTTTACTTTAAGGCTAAGTATGCTTCCTTGTCAACACATCCCTTATGGTAAAGTATTAAAAAGTATCTGCCATGGCGATGACAAGTATACTGGGTTTGAGTATAAAGTTGATAGTAGAAACTTTTTCCAAAGTTGACACTCTGACATTTGAATCTTATGTTCTCACGTCTTTTTAAGAAGCGTAGTGTGTATACAAAGTGAAAAAGATTTTTGTCATTAATATGATTCACGTTTTACTCAACGGAAGCAGCCATACGACCACCCTAAGACCACAGCGAAGTCAATGCAAATTTCATTTCTTTAAAGTGGGAAATGAGATTTTCTAGCCAGAGACAAACCAATGTTAATTGGACTGAAGTACACATTGTAGACTAGAAAGCATCAAAATCTCACTTACTCTGTTATTCTTGTGTCATTACTTTACATTACTACAGGGTTACTTAGTTGATGAGTTTATATGGAGCCTCCCAAAGCCAACTCTTATCTTATAGAAGAGATTGTATCCCTGAGGGAAGTTCAAGTGATAGTTGCTGCTGCACATTCGTCTACAAACTACAAACAATTTGCACAAACTACATAACATCTGCAATGGCTGAACAATAGATGCTTAAAGTAACCAAAACAATAGCCAGCCAGCCAGTCAACCGGTCATCAGCTAGCTAGGAATTCCTCCAACAAGGTTTGGTTTTGAAGGAGGAACCCCAATTCGTAAAGGTTCCACAGAGAGAATAGATAAGATGACTGCCCGCAAAAGCGTATTACTCTTATTATTATTATTTTCCCTTTATGCCAGCAATTCTGGCTGGGCACCAACATTTTTCAGTTTTTTTGATGACACGAAAAGATTGCATTTCCATCCAATGAGTACATTTCGGAGTGACGTGATGGCCCTTAGCAGTGGCTTTATTCCAGCAACTCCAACCACCATCAGTACCAGTACCATCAGTAGTAGAGTATGCTGCGGGTTTTTGCCAAAAATTGAAATAAGCTTAAACCGGCATAATCTTGCAACGATTGCAATTCCATGAGGCATTCCATGAAAGATGCTCCAAGAGTTGGCACAAAATTTACTTGTTTAGTTGAAAATTTATCTATCTTCACTCGGTGATGGTTGAGATATTCGTTTTTTTCTTGTTTCTTTTTTTTATTATTATTCTCAAACAATCTTTTGTTGCTTTCGCTATGACATTGTTGATGTCGAGAGGACAGGCGAGACAAGTTCTTTTTTTTACGTTTGGTAGCCGAGTTTTTAAGAAGGAATGTCTCTACCTCCGTACCTTGGGAGAGGAAAGAAGTTGTTGCTCCTTGGAGACTTTTGGGATATTGCTACACCAAGACTTAAGGCGTTTCTTTGGGCTAAACTTAGATGCAATTTGGGGCAATGGGTTTAGAAAGATTGTTTTATTTATTGTTGCTGTTGTTTCTGTTTATTTTTTCTTTTGGTGATTGATGTAACTGGGTTATTTGCGTTTTATTTTTATACTCCAAATTTTTTGTATTTTATGTCCGAGAAATATGACAATGTTCACAAAGATGAGTAGTCGGTCAGGTAGAAGAAATGGATTTGAAAGGTTTTTCTTTTTAATATCTGAAGGTTTCGGCTTGCATAAAGCAGTACGAGGTCGTCCGGAATTCGGACCATTTATATTCGGGCATTGTTGGTGCCTTTGATACTTTCAAAGAGAATCTTTATGTTTACATAAGAACGTGTATATGCTCTCCCTCTAAATTCAGCTTAAAGTATATAACCCAATTGAGGTTTGAGAACAAATGCAATTGGCTTGTTTGAGAAGATAGTGTTCCCACATGCACAACTCCTAACAGGAATTCGAATAGCAGTGCGCTTTAAATTTTCAAAATAAGGTGATAGTCTTTAATGCGGAAGCATATACCTGAAGTTTCTGGGTTGTTACATTGTCAACTGTACAACCAATAAGGAAGTGCAATAAGATAGACTACACTGGATGAATTTGAAAAACTTCCCATATTGACTTAAGTGAGTGCAGATGTAGATGAATGAATGTTAGCGATTCCTATTAGAGCCAATTACTAGAACATAACACAGGTATGTATCTACATATACGTGTATCCCCCACTCAAGGACAGCAAAATGAAATGTAGTCATTGGTTTTACAGGGCGAAGTTGCGAAATAGTTTAACGAAGAAGAACATTTTCTGCCGCTTTTTCTTAAACCTATATACTATACATACTACCAACTACAATGTTGTGTTCAGGATTTTTCTTTGAATCCGCAACACTAGCCGCGAGTTAGCAAATAATGTCGGAAAATTCATGCAATAAAGTAAAAACAGGTTGCGCAGAGGAGAGATCTTCTTATGAAAATATCGAAGATGAAATTACAAGGCTAATTAAGCCTTGAACCAAGGAGATTTCTCGATAATTTTTACAAAGTCGTTGATCTTTATAGAGAAAGAGATAGGTATTACATTCTAGTGCTCGCCAAAACAGAGTAGTTGCAAGAAAAGTGCGCCATCGATTTATCTTTGTCTTCATCAATGCAACGCAGCTCCTTTAAAGGCCGTTGGAGGGAATACTAAATTGCTGCCTACTCGTATGTCCTTCAATGATACAGTTTCCTATAATTATGTTTGTTAGTTTGGAGATGTCTGTTCTCCTATCTTGATCGCTTTGGGCCGAGTACGGGCCATACACTCGTAAGTCTAGCAGACTCACACACAGATGTTTCCTATAACTGGTCTTAGATAGCTCTTGAAAGTGTGTCATTTGTTTGGAGTAACACATTGGGCTAATGAAAGTTTCACCATGAGAATAGTAAATGGGAAATGTTTGAATTAGAATGATTTTGATTTGTGATCCTTACTAATTGACAACAACCACGTGTGAAAGATGATATCGGCGGAATAGTAAACATAACTTCGCCACCATATATTAATGCCTTTAACTAAATGTAGGATGATATTCTGGCATAGTTGCTCTTTAATTCCACCAATATGCCTTATTATCTCTTCCTTAAGCTCTTGAGTTATTGCGGGCTAATTGGCTTAGACATTACTTTTGAAATAACCCCAAAGAAAGAATTCCAAGAGTTATTAGATTAGCTGTGAGGTGTTACCATTTTGTTGGGACCACATATCGTCCACAACAATATCATCCAATTTGAGCCATAAAATGTGAATTATCATGGTACGATAGCGTTCACTGTTCATAGTAATAGCATTACCGGGTTAAAAATACCAAATTGTGATTCTTTACGAATGCATCGGTTTCTGAACAATCTCCCTTTGATTTCTGTGGACCCAAGTGCAACAATTTGGCTTATTAACATATCTGCTGAGGTGGAAATAATTCTCGTTACTTAAGACAATTTCCTTTGAAAAATCTTCATCAAGTTGTGTTTGCTCATGCACACAATCGGCAAATATTGGGCGTTTGAAATAGTCTAAAGTATTCAATTCCTTCATTAACTAAATTTCGTAACCGTGCAAATTCAAATAGTTTGTTAAAATTCGAGGTAACGTGGTTCTTGACAGGTTTAATTCCTACGCACTATAACGAGTTTATGTGCTTGTGCTGTCGGGCACACTTTCCCGTACGGCAACAATGTTTTCGCACTAGTGCACCCCATTCAAAATTGTACGCTCAGTTGGTTGATTATTAATACCAGAAAAAAACAATTAATGAGCGATATGCATTTTTTTAAACGGAAATTTCGATAATGGGCTTCGATTATATTAACGCGTTGTGCCACTGAGTATCTATCCATGACTAAAGTTGTTAACGACTATAGATGATAGATGTTGATAATTTGTTATTGACAATTAGGTTTTATTTGCCACTCTAATGGTAACGTATCCATTGGCCCTGCATTTATATTACAATATCCGAAGCAGGCACTGTATTCAAGCTGAACCAGGGTGCAGTATGATAAATATCTGAGACTTTAGCTTGGAAGACATTTTTTCGTTTTTTTCTGAACTCATGTGATCGAAATTGACTTTGGGAGAGAAAATATATAAGTAACCAATGTGTCTAACTGTCTATTGTAACATTCTGCCCGGGTGGTTGTTTTTGTACACCATTTCTTGTTAAAGGCATATACCTAGTTTTGCAGGCATTCATAGATGAACCACTTTTTTCAAGTGTAATACCTTTTTTTTTTTCTTTTATAATTAACACGCGTGTTATGTAAAGCTTAGAAGTGAATGCTCAAAAATTCAAAACAACAACGGTAAATATGAGTACGTTATGTCTATAGTATGTACTCGTAAGTTAACAAGTTATGTTAGAAGAACACTCATCATTCAGTCTTTGTCCAGACAGCATTAAATAAACACTTACTAGAAATGATCTCGTGTGTTTTCTTTTGAAGAGAGTGTGTTTAAAAATTGATTAATGCAAATAGCAATATGAGTTGACAAATACTGAACAAATAAAGTTAGAGAAGAAACAAAAAAAAAAAAAAAACAATATAATACAAACGAGTATGAAACTCCCTATAAATTAAAAATACCTTTTGTAATGTTATAACTGATTGTTTTTGTAATGGCGAAACCGACAATTAGTGGTTGCTAGATTCCAATCATTGATTTAATGAGAGAAGTCAATCAAACATATTCTTACCCAACTCTCACAACACACATCGAAACCCATAAAAAAAATACAGACAAACACCTTGAGCTCGACGGCCGCACTAGCTATGTGGAACGCAACTTTACCCACTTGCTCTGGTGTTAATTGCAGATCTCTCCGCAAGGGTGACCATCACTACTCAATCAAATACATTAAAAATAATCAACCAAAAAGAATAAGCTCCCTAGACATATTACAATGGAACCTATATGGTTTCATAAATAATTACGATCAACTTAATTTAATAATAAAATCAAAGAAGCTTGATGTAATTTCACTTCAAGAAACTCACATACCATACAAAGTAGACCCAATTAAACCTAAAGGTTATTGCGGTTATTTTGTTAATCAGCCTTATAATTTAACATCCGTTCAAGGTGTCGGCATAGTAGTTAAAAAAAATATTCCTCATGTCCCCAAAAAAATTAATTCTAACATTCTCTCAACTGCCGTAGAAGTTAACTTGGGTACCCAAGTTACTATTATTTGCATTTACATCCACCTCAGACAGAATTTTACCCAATCCGACTTAGAAAACATAATCCACCAAGTACAACCACCATATATTTTAACAGGGGATCTAAATTCCTGGAGCCAGCAATGGGGCTCCCCATTAACCAAAAAAAGGGGTCACATTATGGAGAATTTCCTCTCCAAATCAGACCTTATAATTCTTAATGACGGTTCTCCTACTCATCTTTCAACTCATAGCACACTTACGCACGTTGATGTATCATGCTGTTCATCTAATCTGTTCCCAAAGACATCCTGGGGTATCTCTGAAGACTTACATAACAGTGACCATTTCCCCATAACCATTTCCCTGCTCCTTTCAACTAAGCAAGATATAGAAAAACATATCCCAAAATATAAAACCGATTTGGCCAACTGGGATCTATTTAAGAAAAAACTTGAAACATAAACCCGCAATCTACCTCCAACGAACTGTATAAACCATGAGGCTGCTATCCTACTTAAAATGATCCGTAGCGCTTCAAATGACTGCATACCGCAGACATCCTCAGTAACATTCAATCGAATTGTGCCTTGGTGGAACCAAGAACTATCCAGGTTAAGAACGGTAAAATTCAAAACTTGGAGGGTTTTTAGAAAAAACCCAACTCAAGTTAACCTCTTAATCTACAAAAAATCCAATGCCCTTTTTAGAAGAACTCTAAAAAACAGCAAACTTAATAGCTTTGCCCAATTCACTGCGTCAATTAATCCAAAAACATCAACGAGTACTGTTTGGCAAAGAATCAGATCTCTCACAGGTAGTGCCTCCCCTAAAAATATTTTGTCAATCCACACACCCACAGGAGCTATAACTAGCACTAAGGAAATCAGTAACCGCTTTGCAGACACTTGGTCCACAAGATCCCACCACTCCAATTTCCCACAGGCTTTTAACAGAGAAAAATTGAATAGTCTTAACTTTACACCACTACCGGTTACAAATGCTGCAGCGCTTCGCATTGAGACTGATATCACCTTTTTTGAACTAGAAAGCTGTTTAAGCAGATTACAAGGCAAGACACCAGGACGGGATAAGATATCCTACCCCATGTTAAAGAACCTGCCTGATACAACCAAACTAAGGCTCTTATCACTCTTTAACAACATATTTACCAAAGGCATCATCCCTCAAAGCAGGGAAACAGCTACCATTATCCCAATCCTCACCCCAAAAAAGACATAGCCTGTATCAATAGCTATCGCCCAATCTCGCTACTCCCCTGTACATCAAAACTTTTAGAAAAAATAATTGCAAACAGGTTGCTATGGTTCACCGAATACAAAAAAGTTTTAAGTCCCAACCAGGTTGCTTTTAAACCTAGGAGAGTATGCATTGATGCCTTTCTTCATATTGACTTTGTGGTAACAAACGCTCTAACGGCACGCAACCATATCACAATCCTAGCACTTGACTTTGAGAAAGCCTTTGATCGAGTGGGCATCCACCTTATCTTAAACAATTTGAGAAACTGGCGCCTTGGTCCCAAAATTTTCCATTTCATTAAAGCCTTTTTAACAAATAGAAAATGTTTCGCAAAAGTTCGCAATTTCTTCTCCAAAATTAAACCTCTCGATAACGGTATCCTTCAAGGATCTCCTTTATCGGTAATTTGTTTTGCAATTGCATTCAACCAAATAAGTTATATTATTTCTAAACACAAAGATCTAAATCACTGTATCTATGCAGACGATGTCTACATACTATGTAAATACAATGACTTAGATAGAACTAAAGCAATATTTTCCACTCTACTAAATGAGATAAGCCAATGGTCTGAAACCTCTGGGCCTAACATTGCTTTAGAAAAATGTAAATTAATCCATATTTGTAGAAAACAAAATTTTACTAATTTAGAACTAACAATTAATAAAAAAAACTTGAAGTAGTTAACAACCTTAATGTATTAGGTCTAATTATAAACAATAAATACAACTGAAAATCGCACTGTACTAACCTAAAGACAGCATTGGCAGCAAGGCTTAACATTATTAAGTATCTTTCTTCAAATAAAAGTAAAGCTCACGTAAACACACTTTGTAACTTAACGAAAATACTAGTTTTAAATAAAATCGACTACGCTTTATCCATCTATGGTTCCTGCCCAAAGTCTACAAAAAAAATTATCACACCAGCATACCACCAAGCAGCAAGGAAAAGCCTCGGTGCTTTTCCAACAACACCGCTAAAAAACATTCTTGCCGAAGCGGGACTGCCAACAGTAGAGGAGCGGTATCAAGAAATAATCACCAAACTCAACGTAAAATTATTCTTCGAATCAGGGTCAGTTATTGACAGGGATACTTGCAGAGCACTTACCCACACTCGCAGCAGAAGAATCCCATCCGCTATACACCTCATCCTCGAGGCACGAAATAAACTGGACTTTCCCCTAACCAAAACAGCCAAATTTACTCCAACACATCCTCCTTGGTCTCTTCACAAAGATTCAGTTATCCTTGATATACAAGAACTTCGGAAGGACAGCACCAGCAACGCCATTTTTAAAGCGCGATTTTCCGAAATCTGTTGTTCTTTGAAAAACATAGGATGGAATTTCATATATACAGATGGGTCCAAAACAGGTTTCAACACCGCTTTTACAGTAGTAGCCCAGGACGGTTCTGTTCTTACACAAGGTAATGTACCTAATATTACTTCCATCTACACAACCAAAGCTTTAGCCACACTGGAGGCCATTAAGATCAGTGTATTAAGAAAAGGGAAATGGGCGATCTGCTCTGATAGCTTATCAGTATTACGAGCCGTTGTCAACCCAAGAAACGACGCAGATGTAATAGCCAAAATCCGCAATATTATTTCCAAAGCCAATACAAAGTTAAAGCTTATCTGGACTCCGGGCCATGTAGGAATAAAAGGGAATGGATTAGCAGACGCCGCAGCTAACATGGCACTTAACAGTCCTACTTTCACATTTAACAGCTTTTCTCGGCTTGATTTAAAAAGGCACATTAATCAAATATGCCATAGCCAAAGAATAATTGACTGGGAACACTACAAGCATCATTACAGCCTTATCAACCCAACCAAAGTTAAACCTATCTTCCCTTTGGACGTTAGTAAACCCGACCTTAAGACTTTCATCCGACTACGCCTTGGTCACACAGCCCATACTCACCTACACCTACTCAAGAACGAACCTCCACCTATCTGCCCCAACTGCCTTAACACATTAAACATCGCTCACATATTAAGTACTTGCTTCCAATTAGGACACCCAAATTACAACAACAGTTGCGACCCCAACCTCATAGACATCTTAAAAGAACCAAACAAGTGGAATATTTTAAAAATAAAAGAATTTGTTAGCCGTTACAATTTAATTATATAAAAATGTATTTATTTCTTGGAGCCGAAAGCCGATGCTGCTAATTGCTCTTATCCTTAGTATTATTAACAATTTATAATTGTGTATTGATTGTATTTATAATTGTGATATAAATAAATAAATAAATAAGGAGTTTGATAGAAGCAACTCATATCGCGAGTTAAGATGTAAGAAAAATATATGTACACATTAAGATTAGGAAAATAAATAATTCATGCATATTAACATTCAGATTAGAATATACGAGCATGTATATGCCTATGTCAATACTCAGATTAGAATATAAGTACCAATAGAGATAATACGAAATGTTACTTATAAGTAGACTGATAAGAAAGTAGTATAAAAACAGAATAGAATTAAGAACTAGTGTCTAGTGCATAGTCAGATGTGTAGCCGAGTAGAATACAAAATGATAAAAGTAAATTATATTTTTTTATTCAAAATTGTGAGGTGAATCTGTATTTCAATTTGTGCAGTGATTAGTGATTAGTGAACAGTGATTAGTTATTCAAATAACTAAACACTACCATCAAAGACTATAAAATTATTCCAATTAACCACAAGAGGTTAATTAATTCACGTAAGATCTTTCATAAGGGAAGTTGAGTTCATACTTCCGTTATTCTAATACTTAATTCGCGTAAGATCGTTCATAAGGGAAGTTGAGCTAATACTTCCGTTATTCGAGTGTAATAAAGGAACGTATCATTTCGTCCTCCAAAGGAGTGTTGTAAATAAAATTCAAGGAGAAGCAGCCCAAGTCATCCACTCATTGGGAGCGAATCCCGCATGGACTCAAATTAAGACGGAAGAAATAAGAAACTTTGGGATTCAAAACACCTACTACGACCTTTATTATCAATCACTTAGTATTGAAAATCAATATTTTAATATTTTAATCAATTACAAGATATTTTGGGTAAGATAAACTTAAGATATGAATTCGTTGGGAGCAAACCAAGTCAATTTTCCTCCACTGCTAATAACTCAATAATTCTTAAAACATTTATAAATGGTATTGATCCAAATTGAAGCATTATAAGTCGAAATATTTGTAACCTGAGAGAAGCATATTACATATTGGTTGATTGTTGAAACGGGAAAAAATTGTTAAAAGGAGGGACTCTGTAAATGTGGATAGGGAAATACATTTTAATAGATATAGCGGACATAACAGATATAACGAAAATCGCGACATGAACTTTAATCAGACTAGACATTTTAACTATAGAAATTTAGTACGAGTACATGTAAGAGACCAAAATACTAATTATAATGCAAATTCAACACAATTTAGGAATTATGAAAGTAGAAACACAGAACAGACGAAATAAATCAATTAGACGAAATCAAAATTATAACACAAATTCAAACAGTTATAGAAATGTTTATAACAGAAATTCAGAACAAGTTGACAATAGAAATAGGTTCGAGCAATCGAAGGTAGGTCATATACAGGCAGAACACAGAGTTGAGGTAAATTTTCAGTTACCACCTCCAATACATACTTACAGGTAGTTGAGTTATCGATAAAAGATGATAAAATTAAGTGTTTGATAGAAAGAAAAAAACAAATGGATGAATTGGAAACTAACTAAATTTAAAAATAAAAAATTCAATGGCCTGATTAGTCGAAATTTGTTGAAGCCACTCTAAGCTGTAGGCAATCTAGATGAGGATTTTCTGGAGGTTAGATTTTTGAATTCATATCCTTTTAATAAAAATGAAATATATATGTTAGAATCAGAATCAAAAGATTATGAGGTTTTAGAAATAATCCAATGAAAGGATACGGAGAAATGAAGAAACAGAAAAACTCAAAGATATTTTAAAACAAAACAGTGACTTGTTTTACACCGAAGATCATAACCTCTCTTGTAATCATGAAATAAAGCATACAGCAGTAACTAAATGCAATAATCCTATTTACTCGAAAATACATAGATACCCCCAAATTCATGAGCAAGAAGTTAATAAACAAACACAAGAAATGCTTAAGCAAAATATCATATAATTAGAGAGAGTAATTCACTGTACAACTCGCTGTTATGGATATTATCTAAAAAAAACTCAATAGCTCATGAGAAAGAAATTAGACAAAGTCGTAGACTATCCCAAGTTGAATGAAGTTGACAAATTTCCAATCCCCAACATTGAAAATATATTGCCCTACTCAGTAGGCAGAGTACTTTACAACCCTTGATCTAACCAACGGTTTTCATCATGTACTGATAAAAGAAGAAGATCAAAGCAAAACAGCATGTGCAACGCCTTTAGGATACTACGAATTTATTAGCATGCCGTTCGAATTTAAACACGCCTCGGCAACATTTCAGCGTTTAATAAATTCAGTCCTTAGATAGTTCATAAATAAAAGCTGTATCGTATATCTCAGCACAAATATTGAGGAGCATGCCGAAAGTATTAGAAAAATTCTCTACCAGCTTAGCAAACACACTCTTTAAATCCAAATAAATAAGTGTAAATTCTTGGCTAAAAAGACTGAATATCTTGGACATACACTGAAAACAAATAGGGTAACATAACAAAAATCGAAAATATTTGAGAACCTAAGATCCCTGAAACATCTAAGCAGATTAAATCTTCTTTAGGATTACGGGATACTACCATAAGCTCATTAAAGACTATTCCAAAATCGCTTATCCTATAACTAAATATTTGAAAAAGAATTGACAAAAAATGACTTCCAACGAACACTTTGGAAAAACTTAAACAGCTCATGACTGAAGCTCCAGTACTTAAATATCCGCATTTCAATAAAAAATTTAAACTTATAACAGACGCTAGCTGAATAACCACGAAAAGCAATGTCGCACAACCGAAATAGAAATACTTAGGATAGCCAATTTTCTAAGTAGAGGCAACCCAGATATAGGTTGCATATATTTGACAGAGCCTTCTGAATCTAAGGAGAAAGAAGGAACACACAACGACCAGGACATATTAGCTCTTGAACAAATCAGCTTAGATAATCCGATCCGTTCGCTAGAAGAGGAACAATTAGACCACTTCCCAATTTTAGACACAGTAGTAAATAGATTTAGTATACAAATTATTTTGACGAACAATAACACAAGAGAGACGGAATTAGTTAACAAAAAAAGAAAATTTTACATTAATTCTCATCATATAGAGACTAATGAAATGGCTAAAATATTTAGAAAATACTTAGACAAAGGCAAAACAGCACTATATTCAGAATTATGTGAACATGAGTACAATCTTTTTCAATTAAAACTTATAGAACTGTTGAGATTGTGTATCAAATTTGTAAAATATGTGGTAGACACAGGATTTAAAAGATGAAAAGGAAGCCTCTAAGCAAATCTATAAATATTATAACGAAAACTATGAAGGTCTAAAAAAAATTAAAAATCTCAAAGAATTATTACAAAAGTATATAAACACTCCTCTCGTTTATAATCGTTAAAAACATGACAGAAAACCACTTAAACCTAAATTTATTTTGACCGAAACTCCAAACAACATTAATCAGGTTTTACACGTACATGTTTATAGCAACTCAAAACATAACTTCATTGCGTTCATCGATAAGCTTTCAAAGTATGTGGTTGCATTTTTGTTTTCTAAAACAGACACAATCTTACATACATCGAAAAAATTTTACTTTATACTCATATATCAATACAAGGCAAGCCTGCCAGGTTTGCAATGGACAATGAATTTTACGCCATAAATATGAAAGAATTTTTCAGGCAAGGAAAAATAGATGTGCATTTTACTAAACCCAATTGTTATACCAAAAATATCGACATTGGGAGATTCCATAAAGCCAGCAATGAAAATCTTAGCATCTTATACATAAAAAATTCGAGACTTAAAATTAAAGCTGTAGAGTTTTATAATAAATCAGTTCATTAAACGACTAAACATGGACCACTAGATATATTAAATGGAAAAGTTGACAGGCAAAAATTGATTGCGGCAATAAAAAGATATAAAATTAGACATTGGGCAAAGCAAATAGGAATAGGGAATGTGTAAAGGTTTTTACTAAGGAAAGAACTTAGGAGATAACCTCACCCGATTAAGTTTTCTTTAAGAAGAAATTTATTAGGCAAAATCATTTGAAATTTGTTAGAAAAGGACTATGTGTGTATATAATGACAGTACAGAATGGTGTTGGTGTAAGATAACATAGTTCTGCATGAAAATGTGAAATGCAGACTTCAGTGAAACAATTATATAATGATTGAAAGATAAAAATAAATCATGATGTTAAATTATGTGTTTAATGACTAATGTTCTAAACAGGAAGACTTCACTAAAGTAGATGGGAATTCGAAACGTCCTGGAAAGCTTTACAACAGAGTTAAGGGCGTTCCCCCGTTGTGATGGTTTGTTTTTGCATAAATTGATTCCTTAACATGTGTAGAATATGCTGTTAAAGTGATTTTTTTCAATTTGAAGTCGCTATAAAGATATAGGAGTTAGAAGAAGCAAATGTTCGGAGCGCTGAGTTGAGTAGTATGAGGCTGTTCTATACAAAAGTGGGTTTACACAAGTATAGACAAGTTTATACAAGTATAGAATGATATTTTTATGGTAACTTGTTTTGTCAAACTTCGCATCGCATATTGATGGTAACTTAAGATTTCCTTTAAACGCGTTTCTCTCAAAACTGTCTTTTTCAAATTTTCCTCCATCATATCTTGAAAACGGTTTGACCGGTTCACTTAAAATTTATAGCGTAGACTCAGCAAATATAGGTGCACAGAGTGACGCAGAAATATCCTAAAATTCAGAGTATTTCTATTTTTTTCGTAACGACAACCTAAAAAACAAAAATCTTGGAATTTTAAACTTTTTTTTCAGAAGTGTGCCAAAAACCCAATTTTCAATATTTTCAAATAATTTTGGTTCATTCGATGAATTTAGGCCTACAGATTAATTAAAAGACTGTATTTTTTTTCTTTTTGATAAGCCTATCAGACGAAATCGTGGAGGAAGTGAGTGTCCTTTTTTCAAGTAGGGTGCAACTTACGTTCTAATGAAGATTTTTACTTAAAATCTGTTTTTCATACTACTGAAATAGCAGTAAATAAATGACAAAAACCTCAAAGTTCTACTCGTATATTTCCATTAGACGCCAAAAAACATACCGTCACACGGGGGAACCCCTTAATTTTGTAATTGCATAAAATAAAGTCAATTTTATATTAATACTGATATCGATTTATTTTCCTTCAACTTATTTATGTTTATAAATGAATTAAAGTTATAATATATAACTATACTACATTTAAAAAAAAAAATAAAAAGCTAAAACATCATCTATTCAAAGCTTTTATGTGTTTAAAAGTAAAACAAAATTAAAAAACAAAGCGTCATATTTGTAAACAAATAAAAATAAATATATAGGTTCTCCCCTTATTTGTCAAGCATAATTTCTGAAATGATTCTTGGGTATATTCTAAGAAAAAAGTCGTTCACCAGTAAGGGTCTATCTCCAATGTTGATATTATTTATCGAGGATTTAAGAAATAGCTTACTTTGGTGTACCCTGACTCATTTTAACGGAAACTGCTCTGTTAATACTAATTGTAGAAACTTCGTTTAGGACTTTGTTTTTAGAAAACATATTATCCTTTCTAAAATAAATAAAGTTATAATCTTAAATAAAGTTAATATCTTATTTGAGTCTTCAGATATCCAATTTCTAAACCTGTTCCATTTCTCTTGCCCATGCTAATTTTAGATTTTGAGGCCACTTTTCCACAGAAAATGCGTAATAAACAACGTTTTACTATTTTCTTTCTTATGAGCATAACAATAGTAAAAAAATGATCAACAAGTTTGATGATCAGGTTATCTTGCAGACCAGTGAATTGGTCCATTTCCTCTCCAACGATTATCATACTTAATAGCCATTTCTAAACCTTACGACCATAGTGGGTCGAAGCACCATCTTGTTGGAAATATGATGAAGCTAATGGAATCAGTGGAATGTCCTTTAATAGTTCTGGTAAATCATTTCGCAAAAACTCCAGATGGTTTGTAGATTTCAGCCTAGGTGGTAGTACGAAGGGGCCGATTAACTTGTTTCCAATAAGGCTTGAAAACATATTGACGCTGAATTAGTATTGAAATGATTTATGTATCCTTGTATGTAAATTTTCCGCAGCCCGTATATGAAGATTATGAAAATTTGTGATACAATTTCTTACAAATTCGTCCGTAAAAAGAATTGTCGGTTGCCATCCAATCTCCGCTCCAGCAACCAGTTAGAAAACTCAAGTCTCTTTTCCAAATCATTAAGCAGCAGTTCTTGCACAGGTTTATGGTGGTATAGATAAAGATTTTGTCCATGCCGATTGATGGATCAGTTTTAACAGCTTCCAATATTCTTTCATCAGCCAAAATCCTTCTTACTTGTGGAGCTCCCGCGTTATGGCGTGTATTTGATACTGATCCTATTTCTCGAGGCCTTCGATACGTATTTCCAAATACTCCTTCACTAGGAAGTCGTCGGAAGTCGCGCTCTAGATAAACTTCCATTGCACAGCCCATAAACGTAAATAATGTCTGTGTATTCATGGTTTGTAAATGCAGACATTTCAAATAGCGTTTCTAAGCAACGCTAAAAAGTTAAACTGGCATAAAATGTTAAATTGATGAATTAATTTTTTCCCTAATCTTTTATACCATTTTTGTTTGGTAAAATTTTAACCCTTAGATGCATAGTGTTCCATATATGACTCAAACTATTCATTGGTCAATATTTCAAGTTGGAGAAATCATAACCGCTCAAATGCAATAGCCAAACAACATTTGGAGCAATATTTGTCACAGAAGCCTCATAAATAGGGGTATACAATTTTTGTTCTTTGTGATGTGTCTAGTTTTGCATACGATTTTGAAGTATATACGGGTCTTGAAAATAATAGTGCGGTACGTGTACAACACAAAGAGCCCGACTTGGGATCAAGTAGCAACATAGTTGTGCGCTTATGTCGAGAAGTTCCCCGGGAATACAATTACAAAATTTATTTTGACAATTTTTATACGTATGTTCAGCTGCAATACTATTTGACGAAACTAGGAATCCTTTCCCTCGAAACATTCAGGAGAAATCGAAATGAAAAAAGGGGAAGCTCCTTCGAGTTTGTTGCTGATTTAAAAGGAATCTCGATTTCTAACATCACATGGAAGAATAATAACTGCGTCAACATGTTATCGAGTTTCATTGGAATTAAGTCTGAAAGTTACATAAAAAGGTTTGATAGGAAAGCAAAGTCAAATATAATGATAAAATATCCGGCTTGATAAAAGAGTATAATCGACATATGAGAGGCGTAGATTTGATGGACAGCTTCATCGGATGAGCCAAAATTTCAATGAAATCGAAAAAACGGTATATGCGACTTTTTTATCACTTTATCGACATGGCTGTTATTAATTCATGACTCCTTCATAAACGAACTTCAGCCCACAGTGACGTCAATTTGGTACGCTTTCGAATCGAATTGGTAAAAACGCTTTATAATATTGGAACCAGTTCATCGTCTCTTTGAAACGTGGAAGTCCAACTGTTTCTTCCCTTCATTCAGAAAAAAGACGAAGAGGACCAACAACACCGATACCATCAACAGACGTCAGACATGATGGAATCAACCATATGTCTATTTGTAATGGCGAACGACAGAGGTGCAAGTTTCCCTCATACAAATTAAAATCATTTATAACCCGTCGGAAGTGCAAAGTTGCACTTTGTTTGAACAAAGACAATAATTCTTTTGAGAAATTTCATGAGAAGTAGATTGTTTTTGAAATGTATATACATAGATATACGATGTACTAAAATATTTTGAAAAAAATGAAATTTTTGAAGAAAAATATAAAAAAAATTGAATTTTTTTTCTTTCCTTAATGCTTGATGTGCAAATTATAAACAAAAACTTGGATAAAACTGGAAACTATTGATAGGAAAAATCTCTTAAAGTCATGATTTAGCAAGGGTAGTTTTTATTTTAAGTTTTAAAAAATCGTGCATCTAAGGGTTAAATATGGCTTAGTTCACCAAACCTAACACTTGCTAAGTACATTTACACCCGTATTCACAAACGTTACTATAAAGTCTCATAGTGTGCACGAGCGCATTGGGTTAGTGAATTCATTTCACAAACATTACTTAAGTGTCAACTTGGCACAGTATTTGCGTCTTACTTAGGGAAGTACTGTTTGTGAATATGGGTGTTAAGGAACAGGGTAAGGAAATGAGGGTTTTGATAGGAAGTCAAATAAAAGCGCACCCTGTAAAACTTTTTAATAGCTATGAAATTTTAAAAAAATTATTAATTCTTCAAAAACCAGTCTAATTGTCAACTGTTGTTTGAAACGTGGTAAAAAATCATAAATTCCTTTTTTTGCCTGCTGCAGATTTTCGCAAGTATTATAAAATCTCTGGGTTTTCTGCAAACTTGTTGATGATTTCTTTTTTATTATTATTACGTTCAAAAGAAAAAAAATAGTAAAAAGTTTTGTTTATTACGCATTTTCTGGAGAAACGTGACCTTAAATTCAAAAATTAGCATGGGCGAGGGAAATGGAACAGGCTTAGAAATTGGATATTTGAAGACTCAAATAAAATATCAAATTTGTTTAAACGCAGTTAGAAAGGCTAATTGTCTTCTAAAAATAAAGTGCCAAACGAAGTTTCTCCTATTAATATTAACAGAGCAATTTCCGTTAACATGGTTCAGGGTATACCAAAGTAAGCCTTTTCTTAAATTCTCGATAAATAATATCAACATTGGAGATAGACGCTTGCTGTTCAACGATTTTCGTCTTAGAATATACCCAAGAATCATTTCCCAAATTATCCTTCGCGAATTACGGGACATATATGCATATATATATATACTCGTAAGTTATCATATTTGAAGAATTCATCTTTAAATTACGTACACATTTGTGTTAATACGCTTAATCCTTTTAAAATTAAATATGTTTGAAAATTTTTCTTTTTATATAATAATGAAAAAAGTTTACTTTTAATCATCTAAATAAATTCGAATGATCCAAATATTATACAAATAAAACAACCTTGCTACACAACTTAATTTGGAAAGCAAACATGAGCGATGTATATCTATGTACGTATATGGCCGTAACATATAAACCTCACAATGTCTTAAATACATTTATTAAATTTTTGGAAGTATTTAACCGTTTAACTGTTAACTATTGAGAAGCTCATAAATAAGTGTACTATTAAAACCCTTTATTTTTGAAAATTCAATGCTCATTAAAACTAATATAAAAAAAAAGAAAAATCTCAGGTGAACTGTGAACTTTTTAAAAAGGGGAGAAGTTATGTAAAGTTTAGAAGTAAATGCCAAAAATTAAAATGAACAACGGCAAGTATGAATACGTTATGTCTAGTATGTAAGTTAACATGTTATATAAGAAGAACAGTCATCATTCAGTGTCTGTTCAGACAGCATTACATAAAAACCTACTAAAAGTGATCTTTTCTTTCAAAGAGAGTGGTATATATTATTCCCTATTATACTCAGGGTGCAACATTGGTCTTAAATATTTGCAGACACACCAGTGACCGATGACTGCATTTTGCTACTTGATTAATTTAATATTTTGAACTGAAAAATAATTCACACCATTAGTTATAAAATGTAACATCATTCAAATATCTTCCATGAAACCGTTTCCATGAATCAATACGCGTATCTAGTTTTTCATGACATTTTCGCACATTCGGCTGGAATTCGAGCAATTTTACGTTAAACGCTCGTCTGTAATTCGTCTAAATTTCTGGGTTGTTAGTGTAGACCTAAGGCACTGGGCAAAAAATAAACTGGCACCGCTAATCCTCCAAGCCTTCCATTTCCAATTTATCCAAAAAAAATAGATTAACATACATATGTACATGGAGCGATAGAAATCTTCATTGACTATTCGCTGGCATCATCTCGGAAGAAGTACGCCCACCAAACGTCACTTCTGATATGAAAACCACATCAATCCACATAATATCGCCTCCGTGCTTTACGGAGCAGCGAGAGTTCTCAATCATTATTTCATTATTTCTACAGAGATACCATGACGAGGTTTCTATAGATGGTGTTATTTTCGCATTGAAGCCGACAAATAGTAGATGAATACCGATCTGGACATTTTTGGTGTCCAAATATTCACACTGGCGATCCTGTCAATTGTCGACTTACTGGGCTTAAAACTGCACTAATATGGGCCAGTCGTAATGTTGAAAATTTCTATATATTGTATTTAGTATTCAAATAATACAGCAGACAACATCTTGAAAGCGATGTTTCTGAGACAGATGAGTCAGTGCTGCCGCAGTTCACAGGGTACCATGTTGATCAAAAGATGTTGATTCTTTATTCAGCAAGTGGGTGGCCGTGGCTCAAGTGGTAGTGAACTGGCTTCCAAATCGGAAACGAAAATCAAGTAAGATGAGTAGCTGACTAGAAATCACCAACAAGCCAACTTCCACTAAGAATTTAGTCTCCCCATTAAATGTTGTATGCCACCCATGGAGCGAAATAACCACTGAGCCAAACATCTTTCTTTCTCTCTCTATCCAATTTTCCAAAAAAACTTAACACATGCTGAGGCATTATAAGTGTATTCATACCCACTCGAGTGTTAAGTTCTTGAAAAAAAAAACCATACATTCTTCCGACCAAATTTTGTGAATGAGTTGATGGATCCTCTCTAACAAATCATTTCCTGCTGCCTCAAACAGCTCGGTAAATAGAACGGCCAGTCTGGCAGCCTTCCTGTACTTCAGTTTAGTTTTTGCTATAATTACCTGATTTTGTTCAGGTGAATGGAAATGTTCGCTTTTATAGTCCAAGTTAAGTTGTTTGTTCTACCTGGATCGCCTCACCCTATTAACAGCACCAGCAGCAGATTGTGACTCAACTGAATTTTCTTGCTCATCTTTACAGGTTCCTGTTTAGGTCTTCTTGAAATCCTCCCTCGTTCCTTGCTCACAGGGCATATGAGTTGCTCTAATCAGTCTTCAATTTTCAATCTTCTACGCTTCAAATTCGAGTTGTTTTGCAAGGGGCGAGTGCAGGCACTTTTCACCAAAATATGGGTTTCGTGGAAGTGGTAAGCTGAAACTTAGCAAACGAGGTGCGATTTGCTGGAGTTTTCTTTTCTAGTGGGATTGGTATAGGCTCAAGTAGTTATCTGGAACTGCATCCGTTCAACGTAAAATCTTCTCATAGCATTTTTCCGTTGCTATGACGCCTAAGATGTTCATGAAAGTACCTTAGCTGCAACTAGGTTGTATGAGTATTCGGTCATCTATAATGCTGAGAAGTGTTTTATGTCGATTACAACATGACTTGGTATACTATTTTATGACCGCCATGATCCTTTACGGATGTAGAGTAAACTGCTAGGTTTGTCGTATAGGCTTTTCGTTTATGGTATTTTGTTATAATGCGTTCTCTCACATGCCGACAGCTCAAAAATTCCACCCCTAGTTTGTTCGTTACAACGATGTTTCACCGGTATAGATGCTGTTTCTGTTCTCTGTTACAATCATATTATTGTAGTATTCTAGCTTATACCCGCAACTAATCGATAACTGTTAAAAGGTGTCTGACGTTTGAATACTACACAGCATATTACATAGGGTTAAAGATATTATATAGGCTTTTAATAAATAAAAGTTTTAATGGATGGCCGCGGCTCAGGTCGTAGTGTATTGGCTTCACAATCGGACGGTCCGGCGTTTAATCCCGACCAGGGACCGAAAGATAAACATTTTTGCAGGTATTTTTGAGTTAGTTAGTTTCTGTTTTCTCCTATTGAGAGTTAAGTTCTTAATAAAAATTACTTTCATATTTTACAAAGGTAAGTCCTAACTAAACGTTTAACTAATTTTATTAAAATTTCATGGGTATTTTTAATTCATCGTTTCCAGGTTTTGCGTCATTAACAGCCATGTTAGCAAACAGAGATGCTGGGAGTGAAGTAAATTCACTCCTCTGCTTTCTGGAGGGAATCAAAATAAACCAAACGGTATGGAGTTAACTTTAAAACACGATCTCTATGTGTAATATAATACATTACTTGTTTGGTTTGCAAGAGCATGAATGATGAGATTCGATGAGCCCCTGACCACCGAACAAGCGACGTAGGATTGGCCGTGGCGAAGTAAGGCGTGCAAAAGACTACGCCGAAAGTCTTTGGCGTCTGGCCACGCGACTTGTTGACGATCATAGCGACCGGTAGTGGGAATAGTGGGAACTGGAAAAAAAAATTAGAAGAAATCAGAGGAATTCGCAAATCCTTCATTCGCATATTTTCGGGGGATGCAAGTTGCGCATGGGCATTATAAATGCCCAACTTTTAATTTCATTTCATGCGCAGGGAGTCCAGTTGCGTTTAATTAAATTCATAAATTTATACAAGTTATCCCATTATTCCATACTACGGTCAAAATATAAAGTGGGCAAAAATAATGCGATAATGTGAATGTATCATAATTTTTGCAGTTTCAGTTTTTCAGTTTTGAATGCATTTTATTTACTTAATCACTAACTCTTACATACTAACAAAAAATGCTTAAATGCTAGCTAACAATTACTTAACAATCTTATACTAACTTACTGGCCCCACACAGGCACTCTAAGCTAATCTAAATTCGTATATCTATGTTTTTCGACTTCATTTACATTTTATTTATAAATGTTTATTTTGTGTACTTAGGGCTAAGAAAAAATTGATAACAAAAAACTTAGCATTTGGATATAATTTTTTATTTTTTATAAAAACTTAATATCTAACTTAAAATAAACCTTAGCCTACCTAACCTAAATGCACAATACACACATAAACACACATAGACATTATACACGATCATATACATATATCAGTATACACCTTTGTATACACTGATATATGTATATGTTTCTTAAATGCTAACCTAAACCTATGTAAGCTGGCCATCGCTATTTACAAAGCAAATACATTGGTCAGCCCTGCCTCATTAGTGAGGCTGGTCCGTAATTGACGGAATCGACGACGAAACATCTTTTCCATCATTCAACCACCAGAAATGCTGGTGCTGCCGAACGACATCCCTCTTATCGCGATTCCCCACCGCCCTACTGAACCTGAGGCGATCCACACTGCCGTGTGCGACGTCTCTGCCGTATTTGAGTCGCCTGTCCCCAGCTGTCCGAGCGACATGGAAGATTAACGGGACCGCTGATCTATCCTGGATCAACCCTATCTGATCAAGGTAGAGGAATGCTTCCGGTGGAACGAAGCCGTCAAAGCGCACACTCTCGTGGTAAAGGTAATTGGGGTAGTAAGCCCCAGATATCAGGATATTCGTCGAGGTCATTGCTCTTGCAATGTGCTTTCGAGTCAGCTTAATTACGAAGTTGTCCACTCGTATTAGGTTCGCCCTGTTATAAAGGACCTCATTAGGATAAAATTTCTTGTACTCCGATTCTGGTGTTCTGTACAAGCTGTACAAGCGAATCCGTACCCAAATCTTTTCCATTAAGCTTGCTCGTACATTGAACCACACGGTACAACCAAATACCAGCATGGGCCTGATAAGGGCCATGTAGCAGATTACCTTTACCCTCGCATCGAGTTGGCTGCAAAAGCACCTTTAGCTCTGGCCAGAGCAGCACCTACATTTTTGCCAAAATACAGAAACTGATCTAGCCAGATTCCAAGGTATCTGACTACATTTCGACAGGCAAGAGGCTGTCCGTGTTGTCCAATAATCGAAAACTTTCTCCAATTTTTTCTGGTATCCCTAGAGGCTCTAGACAACGGCGTCCTAAAGAGAATGGTTTCCGACTTCTGAAAGTTGATTTTCAACTTCCAGTCATCGCAAAATCGTCTTATCTTATCGAAGTCACGCTGCAAGAGAGTATTAATAACCTCGATTTTTGGACCTGTTCTGTACGCTACAACATCGTCTGCGTACGCAATAGTATGGGGAAGTGAACCTATCAAGTCGCTTGTATAAATGTTAAATAGGATCGGCGAATTGACCGCGCCTTGCTGGAGACCATTTTTAATTTGAAATATTCCAACAGAAGTCACATCGCCATTTTTCACGATGAACTGTCTGTTGGTTAGCATATTATAGAGAATGTACAAGAGTGGTTTACTGATCCCCAGCCTAGTCAGCTTATAGAAAAGACCCTCTAACCATACGGTGTCGAAGGCCTTCTCCAAGTCAACAAGGCAGGCACCAGTGCAC
The DNA here is from genome assembly GCA_949129095.1 of Volucella bombylans. Classification (NCBI taxonomy): domain Eukaryota; kingdom Metazoa; phylum Arthropoda; class Insecta; order Diptera; family Syrphidae; genus Volucella; species Volucella bombylans. Next base: position 185,339,214 of record OX422140.1, on the reverse strand, counting down.
TGTTTCTTGCCTTTGTTCCATTGGATATCAGAAACCAGTTTAGACGCGGCGTGTGAGATATCATGTCCCGCCTTAAAACCGAATTGATTATCCGGAACTATATGTTTGTCCTCAACCCACCTAGACAGAGCTCTATTGATTACCTTTTCAAAAACCTTACTGATATTCGGAAGGAGACTTATCGACCGGAGATTCGCCGGATTGGATATATCCTTCCCCTTTTTGGGGATAGGTTGAACCACCGCCGTTTTCCAATGCGCTGGATAATGTGCATTATTCATTGCATTATTAAACAGGCTGGGGTAAATGTCCACCGCTTCTAGAGGAAGATGTCGAAGCACGATGTTCGGAATACCATCGGTCCCCACTGATTTCTTAGCCCTGATTGTGTCGAAGATCTCACGGAGTTCTTCCTTCGAAATGAACGGGGGTAGGCCACCTTCTCTTGCAATGACGTTATTTGCCATATTTTCGTCGCTGAACCGGGTGAAACCAGAGCCGTTGGATCACCAGTTCCCTATTTCATTTCGAATGCAGAATTCGTGCAGCAAGACGCGACTGTCCAGGTCATAATTAGGGCCATTGGTATCAATGGCCTTGTATACTTCCTGGAAAGTCGCCCCTATGGTCTCAACCTTCTCCTGTGGATCCTCGATCACAAAGAAGTCGTCATCATCAGCGGCGTCATTTGGATCAATACCTGCTATTGTCAGTAACCGTTCGTTGTCTGTTGTCCGGGCTATTTTAAGACACTGAAGGTCGTTTTGATTTTTTCTCCGAAATAGTTTATTTATTTGCAGAAACATATTCGGGTTGCTGGTGTTTACAGCCCGAACCTTGTTGTTCCAATACAAACTTACAGAAATTCTGTAATTTTCTTTTATTAGCGTTTGAATATTTTTAATTGACGACTTCAGTGTCCTAATCTCCGGGTCTCGTCGGTCAGTTAACTGTCTGTACAAGTTTTTAAGTCTTGTCAGAAGTCTACTTTTCTGTCGGTGCAGTGCGTCAATAGTAGGATTGCGGAACAGGTCTTCGTTAGTCGTACGTCGATACCGCGGTATTGTAGTGTCCATAGTTTGTTTAATTGTCTCGTCCATTTGTTTTAGGTAATTGTCGATCTCCTCGTTTGACAAATTCCTATTGGACGGTGGGTGGAGCGTGTTCGAGGAGAGTGCTCTTGTCAAGGTTGCGGAGAAGCGTGTCCATCGAGTCTTACTGTAGTTGTAAGAATATTTTTGGACAAACTCCTCCAATTCCGCAATTTCGTTAGGAATTGTAATTTCGGTGCTAAAACCGCAATGGTCGCTACCATACACGAATGTGCGCAGACAGTTTAGCGTTTGTAAATTCGTACCTGTCAGTCGTATACGTTAGTCGTACAGCAGTAGATCCAAATAAGACCCGCCTCTGGGAAACGACGGTTTATCCGTCGCTTTAAGACCGAGTCTGTACATGACATCGTGCTGACCCCACCAATCGAGTAGTAGGTTCGTTCTCGGCGTTGGCGCCGGAGAAGCAACAGTCGCTTGCTGTACCGTAGCCCCCCTACCTGACGCCATTTGGGCGTAGGAAATTTGGGACGTGACGGCTGGTGTTTGAAACCTCACAGGTGAACGTTTGACCTCCACCTTCTGCTGCCGAGCCAGTTTTGCTTTCTTAATGTCAGCGAACTTAGGACAACCCCGATAGTTTGCGGTGTGCCCCACATTTCCACATAACACGCACGAGAGCTGCGACCTATCGGATGCTCCGTCAACACTCAGAGGACATTCTTCGGAACTGTGGTTCTTAGCGCACTTCACGCATCGAGGCTGCATTTGGCAGTTCGACGCAGCGTGCCCGAACCTCTGGCAGCGAACGCATTGTATAACGCCTTCGCTCCTTTTTAGTTTTTCCCAGTGAACCACCTGATAGTCTAGGACATTGATACTCCTTAGACTATCCAGACGGCTTTCGGGACTGAGTTGCACCAGGAAGAACGGCAGACTCCGTTTCTCCCGCCTAGCTCTAGCTGTGGTAAATGGCTTTACCCCTACAAACTTGAGTCCTTCGCACTCCTTCTCTTTGAGCAGTGCCAGGATCTCCTCAGGATCAGAAGACGGTTCCAACCCCTTCAGCAGCATAGATTGCCGCTTTTCACACTTCGGTGTGAATGAGAAGTGCTCCGTCGTCGTTTCCCTTAGGAGCTCTTTCACTTTCGCGTAGCCCTCCACTGTATTACAGTGGATGGCATGGCGATCGTTCCCCAATCTCTTTATATTAAAATTATTGCCAATGACCAACTTACACAGGTCCTTGGTTTCATTTACCTCTAATTTATAGGTGTTGATAGGAGGCACCTTCTCCTTCTTCTTCTGTTGCTGCTATTGCTGCAGCTGCTGCTGCTGCTGATTCTGTTGTTGTTGTTATTGTTGCTGCTGCTGCTGCTGCTGTGGTTTCAGCTATTGTTGTTTTTGCAGCTGTTGATGTTTCTGCTGCTGCTGTATTGTTTGCTGCAGTTGTTGCTTCTGCTTCTGCTGGTTTTGTTGTTGCTGTAGTTGTTGTTTCTGCTCTTGTGGCTTTTGATGTTGGGAGCTCTCTAGTTGCTCCCTCTGCCTGCGTGCAGTTTGCCTTTGCTTAATAGCAAGCACTTTCTCTGTCTGCTTATGTATACTGATGTTGATGTCATTTATTTGTTCATCCTCATCTTCCGATTCGGATGACGCTAGAGAGGCAAAGTTGTTTTTGCCCCCCTCATAACGGACCTCATCTGCTGTTTCGACGACATTTATTCTTTTTTTTCTTAGGTTAGGAGGGGTTTTCAAACTCCTCCTCCTTTTAATGGCTTTAACGGCACTGGCAACACTATTACTGCCTTTTCCAACTCCCGTTATGGGAAGAGCGGAGTGCTCTCCACCATCCATCACGTGATTTGTTAATTGTTTTTGTTTTGTTTTAATCACACTTTATGTAGAACGAAGAGAAAAAAAAAACAGAATTTCCAAGTTTGACTTGGGGGATCGAACCCGTATCCCACGCTTCGATGTCCGACGCCGCTAGCCGCTGGGCTACCGAGTGAATTAAAAAAAATCACAGCTAATTATGTTTAAAGCTAAACTGGATTACTTATGAAGAAGCCGAATCACGTCAACACGTCTATCCTCTGTCGAGGTCTATGAACGACTGACTGATCATAATTTTTGCAAATTGCATCAAGTGTCATTGTGCTTTGATATTTATATTGTAGACAGATAGAGAGTTAGTTGACAACAAGCAATGGCGCGAGACACACTTGAAGAACGCGGAATTATTGTTACTGCTTATTTGACCAATTTCCAGTTTTTTGTTTTAACGCAGCGTGAATTTCGTCGTCGTTTTCCTCGTCATGTTGTACCATGTGCACGAACAGTTAAGCATTTGGCTGAATGCCTCGTGCAAACTGGGCCCAATAGAGATACCGCAGCCCCCATACTGCTCACTCGACCGAGAATATTACTGCCTGATGGCGCCAGATTTGACGGCGAAAGACTTCTTCCTTTGGAGTTTTTTGAAATCTAGCGTTTACCACAATAAATCACAAATCTTGCAAGTCTTAAAAGCCGACATTGAAGAAGAAATCACCAATTTGGAACCGGATGTTTTACGATCAACAATTCAAAATGCCGTAAATCGAGCCGAAATGCACATCAACTCAGGAGCTGGTCATTTGACCAATAATATTTTTTTAACTTAGCGTCATCAATTTTACATCTTCAAATAAACTGTCCGTGAAAACAAAGCCCAAGTTTCTTCATTTCTAACCAGTTCGCATTATGACATTACTTTTGCCCCATGTATTAAATAGTTCTAGATTTTTTTTTACATTTGCACATCAATTAATCAAAAACGGTGTATCAGATTAAATTAAATTTTAATTCGTTGTAAATTGCTAGCCTTAGACACAAATTTTAAGGTATCACTCATTCCTATACATTACCCCAAACGATTAATATTAATAGATTTATTTACTTTACGAAATCTAATTACAACCCAGCGAAGATCATTGAAACCGCTGATAAACCAGTGAGCATAACATAAAACTTGTTTTAATTACACTATGCGTGTAGTACCATATGTATGTACTACAAGGAAATATTATTTTAGTAAATTTTTTAAGAAATGTTACGAAATGTTTCTTTAATTGTAACTCCAGCTGTATTCAATCGATCTTAATGAAACATATCGCAGTTTTTAAGTTGTGAAATAGGTTATCGAAAGTGTAAACCCTGTTAGAATCGGTTTAGTAATATTTGTGTAATGCTCGGAAAAACATCCAAACAGACAAACGGAAAAATATGACATAACCCACGTGTTCTTTTGAAAATATCTTCAATGTACAGGCACAGTTGTACTATAACAGTAGAGATGTCGGAGTGTTTAATCCTCTTTCGGCTTATGCAATTGCACTTCCTGGATGGCATTAACATTTATTTTCTCGCATGGTTAAATATTTAATGTGCACATCCAATGTTGTCCAAAGATGATTCGTTCATTTATACGATACCCTCGATTTCTTCTGTGTTGCCTATGATACAGGATTCAAAAACTCTGTATCCATTGCTTGCTTTTTTGTTCCTAATATCTTGGTTAAGATTACAGGTTGGGATTATTACTGCTCCACTTCGACGGATCTCTACCTTGTCAACTCATTAGATCTTTCATTGCGAGATATACCTCAGGCATACAGCAGAATCTTATGTTGCGCGGAATTATCATCATTGTAACATGTTTCACTTCTGTTATGACAGTCTGGATCTCGGCTTGGAAAACGCTGCTATAAGTAAATTTGATCCACTCCAACTACTTTCAAGCATAATTCCGCACAAGCCCCAATAACAAACATTTAGATTAAGACTGTTGATCTCTATTGGGATAAGAAGCTATGAATTACCTTATTAAATCGTTGTTATCTGAGTACATTTTTTCCGTCTATATTTCCAGCTTGTTATTTTGCTTAGCTTAAGAGAACTGCATATGCCACATTTTTGCACGAAACGATCTAATAGTTTTAAATCAAATATGACCTCCAGCTCCGCTGTAGAAGAGGTTTTCAGATTTTTATAATAAAATATTTACAAACTGTTATATAATCAAAAATCAGTAAGTTTGGCATTGCCCTCTACTTGGTTAACAGAAACGTATAGATTATTGTTTATAGCCTAATGGCAAAGTATAATGAATTAATTTTTTATTATTATTATTTTGTTTCCTTTTTCCTTTTGAGAAGTTTTCATTTAAGATTATGTCTCTGTACGACAGTTTTGCACTACGTGGTTAGTAATGGAACGTTAGTCTCATTAAGGATTTGAGGGACTTGGTTCTATGAAAAGACCTCCTGCTCCAAATTGGGCACCTGCCCAATGGAAAACTCTTCTTTCGTCTTTTTGAAAAATCAAGGAAAGCCTTCTAAAAAGTATCTAAAATACTGAAGAAAAGAGGTACAAATGTTCCACCACTACCTCACCCCTGAAGAAAAGGCTAACCTCATGCCTGCAACCTTTTCCAAAAACCACATAGCATCAGCGTATCTTATCGATGCTAAAACCATTGCGGTTGTATCAAATACTCTATCTAAATGATAGCATTCAACAGTTATTTTGCAATAGAAGAAACTTATCTAGTGAATGTTACGAAAGTAAAGGAACTGATTAAAACATCTAAACCAAAAAAATCTACTGGACTGGATAAAATCAAGAACAAGTTGCCTAAGGTTATTTCTCCTGCTGGCATAAATTATTTGAAATTCATATTGTAGTCTTTAAAATATTTATTTAATGACACAAATGAAACACGTCCGGCCTCTTCGAAAGTCAACACTTTAACGATATTGGCTTTGTTTTACGAGTACATTGGTTGATTTGCATACCTTAAACTTAGAGAGCGAATACACAAATTTAAGAGAGTGACAATGTTTACACTAGTGTAGCTATATCTTAAACTAAAAGAGGGGCCGTGTTTATGTACATGTATGCGGTTCATTACTTAATCCTTTATATATGTCCTACTACAATATCTAATCTATGCCTCAAATTGTGTTATTTTCCAGTACCACGGAAGACGGCTATGATTATCCCTATTGCGAAGCCTGGTAAGCCCAAGGAAAATCCTGAAAGCTATAGACCGATTAGCTTTCGTGGTTGTATAAGCAATACAAAATATTTCAATTCGGTTTAGAAGTGCACACAGTATAAACCATCAGATAGTCATAATCAAAAAGCATATGCATCAAAAATTTGTATTAAAAGAATCTACAGGATTCGTATTCCTGGACATTGAAAAAGCTTTTGATATAGTTTGACATGATGCGCTGGTTCATAAGCTCTTCAAACTTGGTTTCCCAATCATTATCATTAAAATAATTCAAAGTTTTCTCAGTGATAGAAAATTTCTGGTCAATATTCAAAATTGCAAATAAATGGATCAAAATATTCAACATGGCGTACCTCAAGGATCCGTGACCACGTCCTCTGCCTGTGCTTTCAGGATGTTAGCAAAGAGTGGTGGCAAGCCTGTCTCCGGTGGAAGATGAAATGCTCTCTACATATAAAACCCAAGCAGTTTTCACACTGTCTGCAATTGTTTTTCTCCCCATATTTGAGCAGCGTAGAAGTGAATGAATTCCGAAACAGCTTCAAAAATTTTATATTTGCAGCTATGGTCAATATATTTGTTGGTAAAACAGTTTCTCCAAGCAGTATTGATGGCTACTTTAGTCTTCGAAAATTTTTCTTTTAGATGCTTCTCCATATGGAGATTCCTTGTAAAATAAACTCCGTAGTAATTATATTCTTTCACAACCTCCCCATGAAAGTGCCATTTTTCAGTTGCGCAGTTTCTGCCTACACCTTTATTAAATATAATTATTCGAGACTTAGGTTCAAAACCAAATTACACATTTTGCAGTATTCGCACTGCCTTTATTGCAGACCTGCATACTCTACACCTCCAAGTAGAAAATCCGCAATATCCTCAATGCAGAATGCAAATAGACTAAGGGTCAAAGCCACTCTGATAACACTACAACAATCCACACAGCTGCCTTGGTATCTGCATAGAGGCTTTTGATCACTCGTCCGAACATTAGCGACATACCCATGTCGGAGAGCTTATACAGCAATGCACTTCGGTCCACTGAGTCAAAAGCTGCCTTGAAGTCAACGAAGAATGCATACAGTTTCCAATTTCTCAAGAGAAACGACTACACAATACTGCAATATTTAAAACAACACGTGATCAACAGTGGAGAATCCGGGCCGGAAACCCGCTTGATATTACTTGAGTAGGTTTATTTGTGCCTATCCATGTTAACCGGCTTTGCAGTATCGCTGTAAAATAAAATTGCATTTAAAAATAAAATGCCCCGGTAGTTCCCTGGGTCCACAATACTACTTTTTTATATAATAAATGGAAAAGATCAGGGCTTCCTCGAAACGCTGCGGTATTTTTCCATTTTCTGAAATGTTATTCAACAAATAGGTAAGATTTGTGTTCAGTTCGTCTATGCCATATTTTGCAGAATTCGACTAGTATCTCATCCGATTGTGCTGCCTTACCATCATTAAGGTTACTTAGAGCCTCAACAACACCCTGCAAAACAATTGGCCTATCCAAAATATCGTTCTGGAAGCCAGGTATGGCATACTTAATCTAAGGCGAGTTGCAAGAAGGTTTCAAAAGCTTGTCGAAGGAAACTTGAAGGATGATTGGGCTTAGTTTTGTGTCTATGATATATTGTATTTTCCACCATTTAGTTTTTTCGGTAATTTCCAGAATTCTGAGGGGTTACTTAATTACTTAAGCAGGCCGTTCTTTTAGTTCTAGTCATAGTCTTCAGGTTTGGATGGTACTTGCCACAGTACTAGATTCCCGATATTATAATCGGATTAATATACATATATGGGATGTATTCGGCCAAAATTAAAGTACAATGCGTACCTTCGGACGTCCTCTGAAATATCTTTATTCCTTCCTAAGCCGTACAGATGACTTATGAACCTTCATTTCCCAGTGATCAGAACATTCAAAATCAATGTACTTCATATCTCGCTCAGTCAGCAGAAACCAAAATAAAAAAAGCTTTGAAACTCATGTTGTCAAAATATGGAAAAAGCATTTCCATTTGACTACTTGCTCTACCAGATTTTAAATTAAGTTTTCTCAGATAAGCAGAAATTTCACTTACAAAAGCTGACACATCGTTCAAAATTTTAATTGCATCTCGTTAAATATGCAAATGGATAATAAACTGTTGCTTTCGAGCATACATACGAGTATGTATCGTATGTACATACTCGTACATTCGTAAATGTTCATATATGGTGAGGTTATGTTGCACTTTAGTGTAAAAAAGTCGTATCCCTTGCATCCTCCAACAGTTATCGTTGTCTGGAATTTAAATGAACGTACCCGCCTGCACCTGGGTATAGCCCCAATGTACGGATAACTATCACTTTTAACGATCATGTATTACCATTATTACGCCATTACACTGGCGTCACAATTCCTCGCAGATAGTATCCGTATTCGTATTCGGATCTGTATCTAGTATGTGTATATGAAACCCCCAGAGTGGATTGCTACATTTATGAGTGTGATTATTACTGAACCCATTATGGGTACAGGGTTGCATTAGTAATGAGCAGGGATGTTGGCAACAGTGTTGACTATATGTTTCACCTGAGCCGGGTGTGGTTGAGATGCTTGAAAGGCACGGATTAAGGTGCAAATGAATTTTAACATACAAGGCAGCAAGTGCCGACTACATGGGATTATGTTGTTGTAGTGTGCGTAAGTTGCGGTTTTGAAATTTATTTCGTTTTTGAACAAAAAACAAGCAGGAGATTCTCACAAATTAAATTTGCAAACAGCCCTAAACGTCGGTCACAGGACACTTGGAAATTCAATCATGTCAACCCACTTTAAGTGACCATAAATCTTAAGGACTCGTGAAAGTCGGAATTCAATCACCTCGCTTGGTTAAACACAAAATACTCATACACGAGTATATATATACATACATACATTTACAAAGCGTAGGCTGTGAAGGGTTGTAAATCTGTTGGAACCGATTAAATCATAACCCAGACAGGGGTCCTATTCATGTTTGGGCATTTAGCCGCATTTGGCAGGTGAAGGGATTTTACCTCAAATCATTTATGCTCTCTCACTGGTTGAGAAGGCGTAAAACCGTTTAAGGACTGCAGTATAAAATTACGGTCCACGTGTATTTGGCTGTGGTAAACATCCCCATAAATTTCCAAAAATACTCAACAGTAGGGATGGTGAGTAGAAAATTTGCTACTGGATTTGCAAGCTGGTACAGCACCCTTCTACTTGAGATAATGAATGCCGAAGGATACCACTTAACGAGTGATTTATGGGAACCTTAGTTATTGCTTACATTTCGTTGATTAATGTTTTTATTGTTTTCGGTCCGAGCAATTGCATTTGTTGTTGGTTGTATAAATCGTAAAATTTAGGAAAATTCTTAACAACGTCAGCTATCTTTCCAAAGTCTAGACATTTGTTGTTTTTTTTTTTGCCTTTCTTAATTTCAGTTAAATGGAAGAAGGAGTATTTCGCAGTGGCACATAAAATATCGGTCAGTTAAAATGTTGTAAAGATGTTAATGAAATATTTAAATCCGTTTAAGCTTAATTAAAAGTTCGCCTTTGGAGGGTGTATTCAGTGTACAGTTATGAACTTGCAGACTGACAAACCTGTTTTTTTCTCATTGGAAGTTTAATCAAGTAACCAAGTTTGGTGACTCTTATCTCAATGTAAATGGATAGTGGCTGAAAAATGTTCCTTGTCTTAGAATGTATCTATATTCCCGAGGACTGAATTTCATATGCTTGCTCCATAACATTGATGTCTCCTTAAAGGTATGAGGCCCAAAGGTTCACTAAGGAGATCATCTTCTTCAGATCGTCCGTTCCATTGTTAAAAGCAGATCTGCTGCGACTACGCCAGGGAACTAGAACAAGCTACTTAAGACTAGTATGGAGAAAAATTGAAGATACTCACTTTACAAATAACCTGATGAGAACTAGCTCACAGTTTGTGGTGACAAATGCGGCCATCAAACAACAACATCAAAGATACAGAGCAGCTGCTTCTAAATCTCAAAAGAATCTTCAATGCTAGCCTGGCACTGGCAAATATATCGAAACTCTGGCGAACAGTAAGAACAGCTTGGAATAGTATGGAGAGAATGGTCGAGCTCGATGTGTGCAAAACTGCTTTGGGAATTTATCCTCTGTCTGCACTTGACAAGAAAGAAATACGCGCTGGGCATTCTCACCGACATTGTGGGTGCTTTTGAAAACGGAAATTTTGCCAACATATGCCACTCGGCCGGACAAAACTGCGTAAACGAATCACTCGCTTTGTGCAGCTTGTGAATAGGAAGGACACTAATTGCGGATGCCGACTGAGGCCAATATGATATGACAGGGGTTGCCGACAATGCAGTCTCCTGCCACTAATGCTATGGTGCATGTTGATCGGCCCAGTGCTTAATGTTTTCAATAGTTCTGACGTCTATACTCAGCCATATGCAGATAATGTAGTTATACTGCCTGTTGGATCATTTATACCAAATTTCTGCTCAAAAACAAAAAAGGGAACATTAGACGTGATCGGCGATTAGTTAACCAGAAATGAGTTTCAGTCAATCCCCTCAAAACTAAGGTTTTTAGGTCTGAATCATTTAGGGTCTACGGGCGCGTCGCCATCACGATTTCTCCGACGCAGTAAGGATTTTGATGTCATCCTGGAAACTTTTATCGACTAAACTTGTTATATCGAAAACCTTCGTAGGATTGTGTGTCTTCGGGCAGTGTAAAGGAGACTTCGCCATGACATTGGATTTGTCACCGAGAGGGAGAAATTTCCCTCCTCATTGGGAAAACTTGCGTCTTCCTTCCAATCGTAGATATACGCAACCATGATGGCAATAAACTAACTTGAATAAATATTAAAACATTGGTATTAATATTAACATTTGCAGCTAAAGCTGCACTTAAAACTTTATTGAACCATCTCATGACTTCCACGCTAGTTCGACAATGCATGAATTATTCTTCATCTGAGATTAGCTTTGAAATTATTGTATAAACAAAGAGTGAAACAAAGGTATACATTTTTGTCAAAATACAGAAACTGATCTAGCCAGATTCCAAGGTACCTGGCTACATTTTGACAGGCAAGAGGCTGTCCGTGCTGTCCAATAATCGAGAACTTTCGCCAATTTTTCCTGGTATAACTAGAGGCTCCAGACAACGGCGTCCTAAAGAGAATGGTTTCCGACTTCTGAAAGTTGATTTTCAACTTCCAGTCATCGCAAAATCGTCTTATCTTATCGAAGTCAGTCTGCAAGAGAGTATTAATGACCTCGATTTTTTGACCTATTCTGTACGCAATCAAATCGTCTGCGTACGCAATAGTATGGGGAAGTGAACCTATCAAGTCGCTTGTTAAAAGTTGAACAGGATCGGCGAATTGACCGCGCCTTGCCGAAGACCATTTTTAATTTGAAATATTCCAACAGAAGTCACATCACCATTTTTCACGATGAACTGTCTGTTGTGTAGCATATTATAAGGAATGTATAAGAGTGGTTTACTGATCCCCAGCCTAGTCAGCTTATAGAAAAGACCCTCTAACCATACGGTGTCGAAGGCCTTCTCCAAATCAACAAGGCAGGCTCCAGTACATTGTTTTTTGCCTTTATTCCATTGGATATCGGACACCAGTTTAGACGCGGCATGTGAGATATCATGTCCCGCCTTAAAACCGAATTGATTATCCGGAACTATATGTTTGTCCTCAACCCACCTAGACAGCTCTATTGATTACCTTTTCAAAAACCTTACTGATATTCGGAAGGAGACTTATCGACAGGGGATTCGCCGGTTTGGATATATCCTTTTCCAATGCGCTGGATAATGTGCATTATTCATTGCATTATTAAACAGGGTGGGGTAGATGTCCACAGCTTCTAGAGGAAGATGTAGTAGCGCGATGTTCGGAATAACATCGGTCCCAACTGAATTCTTAACTCTGATTGTGTCGAAAATCTCATGGGGACCTTCCTTTGAAATGAACGGGGGTAGGTCACCCTCTCTGGCAATGACATTATTTGCCACATTTGCGTCGCTAAACCGGGTGAAACCAGAGCCGTTGGATCGCCAATTCTCTATTTCATTTCAAATGTAGCAGTTGTGCACCAAGACGCGATTGTCCAGGTCATAATTAGGGCCAATGATATCAATGGCCTTGTATACTTCCTGGAAAGTCGCCCCAATGGTCTCAACCTTCTCCTGTGGATCCTCGATCACAAGAAGTCGTCATCGTCAGCGGCCTCATTTGGATCAATACCTGCTATTGTCAGTAACCGTTCGTTGTCTGTTGTTCGGGCTATTTTAAGACACTGAAGGTCGTTTTGATTTTTTCTCCGAAATAGTTTATTTATTTGCGGAAACATATTCGGGTTGCTGGTGTTTACAGCCCGAACCTTGTTGTTCCAATAAAAACTTACAGAAATTCTGTAATTCTTTTTTTATTAGCGTTTGAATATTTTTAATCGGCGACTTCAGTGTCCTAATCTCCGGGTCTTGTCGGTCAGTTAACTGTCTGTACAAGTTTTTAAGTCTTGTCAGAAGTCTACTTTTCTGTCGGTGCAATGCGTCAATAGTAGGATTGCGGAACAGGTCTTCGTTAGTCGTACGTCGATACCGCGGTATTGTAGTGTCCATAGTTTGTTTAATTGTCTCGTCCATTTGTTTTAGGTAATTGTCGATCTCCTCGTTTGACAAATTCCTATTCGACGGTGGGTGGAGCGCGTTCGAGGAGAGCGCTCTTGTCAAGGTTGCGGAGAAGCGTGTCCATCGAGTCTTACTGTAGTTGTAAGAATATCTTTGGACAAACTCCTCCAATTCCGCAATTTCGTTGGGAACTGTAATTTCGGTGCTAAAACCGCAATGGTCGCTGTCATACACGAATGTGCGCAGACAGTTTAATGTTTGTAAATTTTCGTCGTACAGCAGTAGATCCAAATAAGACCCGCCTCTGGGAAACGACGGGTTATCCGTCGCTTTAAGACCGAGTATGTACATGACATCGTGCTGACCCCACCAATCGAGTAGTAGGTTGTCTAGCGTTGAAATCGCCGCCGATAGAAAATAATTCTCCCCCGATTCCAGCCTCAGAAGTCGAAAAAGCGTGTCGAGCTCTGTAATGAATAGGGTGGATTGTGAAGCCTCAGGTGCATAAACAGAGGTCAAGTACAGCCGCTTTCCACTGCGGAGCGGTATGTAAATGACGACTGCTTCCAACACCTGGAATCTGCGCAACACGCCCTTGTACACTCTGTGAAATTTTATACATTCTTTAATGAAGATCGCGACACCGCCTCCACGTTTGGATCTGGGCCGGTTTCTTCTTCTAACAATATAATTATTGTACTCCAGTTTGTGCTTGTCGGTTAGCTTGGTTTCGCTAGCGAAAAGCACATCAGGAGTTTGGTCTTGTTGCAATTTAAACATCGCGGCTCTCCGTTCGATCCTAATCAGTGAATTAACATTCACCGCAAGGACCTTCAAAGTTTGCTCCACCATGTGCCACCCATTACGGCATGTGCTGCGTTAGGCCCGGCAGCAGCGCATAGATCTGGTCCACCCGCTTGGCCTGTTCTTGTACTTGCTGTTGCAGCTGAGCCATCTGCCCTTGGATTGCGAGCAAGATGGCTAGCGTGTTAGGTGCAGCTTCCTTTGTTCTCGGCATTGGCGCCAGAGAAGCAACAGTCGCTTGGTGTACCGAAGCCCCCATACCTGGCACCATTTGGGCCTAGGAAATTTGGGACGTGACGGCTAGTGTTTGAAACCTAACAGGTGAACGTTTAATCTCCACCTTCTGCTGCCGAGCCAGTTTTGCTTTTTTAATGTCAGCGAACTTAGGACAACCCCGATAGTTTGCGGTGTGTCCCACATTTCCACATAACACGCACGAGAGCTGCGACCTATCGGATGCTCCGTCAACACCCAGAGGACATTCTTCGGAACTGTGGTTCTTAGCGCACTTCACGCATCGAGGCTGCATTTGGCAGTTCGACGCGGCGTGCCCGAACCTCTGGCAGCGAACGCATTGTATAACGCCTTCGCTCCTTTTTAATTTTTCCCAGTGAATCACCTGGTAGTCTAGGACATTGATTCTCCTTATACTATCTAGATGACTTTCGGGACTGAGCTGCACCAGGAAGAATGGCAGACTCCGTTTCTCCCGCCTGGCTCTAGCTGTGGTAAATGGCTTTACCCCCACAAACTAGAGTCCTTCGCACTCCTTCTCTTTGAGCAGTGCAAGGATCTCCTCAGGATCAGAAGACGGTTCCAACCCCTTCAGCAGCATCGATTGCCGCTTTTCACACTTTGGTGTGAGTGAGTAGTGCTCCGTCGTCGTTTCCTTTAGGAGCTCTTTCACTTTCGCGTAGTCCTCCACTGTATTACAGTGGATGGCATGGCGATCGTACCCCAATCGGTTAATATTAAAATTACTACCAATTACCAACTTACATAGGTCCTTGGTAGCATTCACCTCCAATTTATAGGTGTTGATAGGAGGCACCTTCTCCTTCTTCTTCTTCTGCTGCTGCTGATGTTTTAGCTGTTGTCGTTGTTGTGGCTGCTCTTGTTGTTGTTGCTGGTGTTTCTTTTGCATTTGTTGGTGTTGTTGGTGCACTTGTGCTATTGTATTTGTCTGTTGTGTTTGTTTGGACTGCTTTTGAGCAAGCTGCGACTGCTGTTGTTGTTGGGATTGCTCTTGCCTCTTCCTTCTGACCATTTTTTTTTTTTTTTTTTATAATGGGCGGGCGCTCAAGGGTACACAAACCCTTAAGATGATTGTTCACAGCGCGGGCAAAGGAAATTTATGGAGGAAAAAAAGAGAGGTACCGATGTACATTGGTTTTAAATGTTTGCAAGTTATAACGACCAGGAAATACAGAGATCGGCAGAGCATTCCATAAGCGAGTTTTACGGCTTAGGAACGGAATCACGATATTTTAGAGTACGTCCGAAAATGGGCTTGACGGTATACTGATGAGCATTCATAGCGAGACGGGTGTTACGGTTGAAAGTTTGAATGGGCGGAATGCTACTGGCGATTTCAATGGAGCACTGGTGGTGGAAATAGCGATAAAACAAAGTGAGACACGCGACATTACGTCGGTGTTCGAGGGTGTCCATTGATTGACTGATATTAGTATCATCAATAAGTTTTATCGCACGCTTTTGAATCCTATCTAGCAGGTGCAGAGATGTTTTAGGAGCACCTGACCAGATGTGGGAGTTGTATTCCAATTTTGGGCGGATGAATGCCTTATATATTGAGGCCAGATCAGAGGGGGTAAAATATTTCTTACATCGCTTGAAGAAACCTAGACATTTCGCAGCATTTTTGGCGATATCAAATATGTGGTCATTCCAACGTAAGTTTTCATTGACACACATACCGAGAATGGAAAGTTTTTCGGTTTCGACGATGCAAGTGCCATTCATAGATAATGGCTAGGTGTTTAAATTTCGCTTTAACTACAGCAGACTGCATTGTGTTTTGGAAGCATTAAATTCCACTCTGTTGATAGTTCCCCAATTTGTTATGCTGTTGATATCGGAATTTAATGAGCTTAGCATACGCTGCCGTTCTCGTTCTACAGCCGAAGAGCAGGGCCGTGAGTCCGGAAACGAATATGAAAAGCAGAGAGTACTGTCATCAGCAAAGGAATATATTGGATTAGAAGTAGCAGACAAGAGATCATTAATGAAAATTAGAAAGTTTCGGAGACAGAACAAAACCCTGGGGCACACCAGCATTTATTTTATGAATATCAGACTTGAAACCGTCCAAGGCAACTTGAATTGAACGTTCTGAAAAGTAATTTCTAATCCATTGAAGAAGAGAGTCGTCGATCCCAAATGCACGCATTTTCGACAAAAGAGCTTGATACCAAACTCTGTCAAATGCCTTAGAAATATCAAGTGCAACTATCTTGCTTTCGCCAGATTGATGTACGCTTTGGTTCCACTTTTCGGTAAGACATGCCATCAAATCACCAGTGGACCTGTTGCTACGAAAACCGTACTGCCGGTCATTGAGAAGTTTTCGTGTTTCGAGATATTTCATGAGCTGACGATTTATCAGTGTTTCCATGACTTTGGAAAGAAGGGATGTAAGCGTAATGGGTCTGTAGGATGAGAGAGAAGATGATTCGCCTTTTTTAGGGACGGGCTGGACAAATGCTGTTTTCCATCTGCTCGGGAAGAGTCCTAAAGAGTAGAATTGATGAAAAAGCTTACGCAGTGGTTTTCCCAGCGAGGAAGAACACCTCTTCAGAAGAAGGGGAGATTTACCATCTGGACCAGCGGATTTATGTATGTTGAGATCTTTAAGTACTCTTGCTACTACACGAGTGCGAAAGTAGATTTGTCCCATTGAAGATTGGACGCACTCAAGTGTAGGGAGTGGGAGCTGGCCGCAAGTGTGCAGCAATCAGATTGGCTTTATCCAAAGAGCTGACGGCTGGAATGCCATTGTAAATGAGCGTTGGGATAGAGGATGAGGCGGAATTTCTAATGTTTTTGACGAACGACCAAAAATTTTTACTGCCTTTGGGACATTGCAGTATTTTTTGCCTCAGTTTTTGGTCGTATAGAAATTTCACGCGCTTGAGAAAGACGTTGCAGTCATTCCTGGCTCGTTTGAAATTTTTTCGGTTTTCCTCTGTCGGGTTGGTCTTGAACGACGGAAAAAACACTTCTCTAAACCTGACGGCCCCTTTACAGCTCGAGTCGTACCATGCCTTTTCTTTTGGTTTGATACTTTTCATCCGATGAGGAATAAAGGATCTCATTCCAAAGAGAATGGGTTCTGTAATCATATCAGCAGCGACATCCACGTCGTTATCGAGGAAGCATAACGACCAGTTAAAATTCCTAAAGAAGCTGTTAAAACTGCTCCAGTTGGCTTTCTCGTATTGCCATAGGTTCTTTTAGGAATTTTTTCTCGACGCGCGCGGTGTTTTTGTTTTTTTGCACAGCACACAATAATATTGCGAGTGCACTGGTTGAGTTGTGCACTCGACTGTGGTCGACTCGGTACTCCATTGTTCTTTAATGTTCTTTTACTGTTCTTTAATGATCTGACCGAGAAGTTTGTATACGAGTTGCCGACTTATAGTGGGCAAGTATCCTTAAAAATATTTGCAATGCTCGACGAGTGTGCATTGATTTTTGTGCTGAAAAACGAAGTAACCCAGAATTTTAGGAACTAAGCTCACCTGATTGGCGTATGGAGCGTAAGTTGCTGATAGGAATTCGTGTGTTTTTCACACGAGGGAGGCTGATCTGCTAGAAGACTCTACCATGTGGCTGTTTTAGTATTACAACGAGCTTTTCTTGCTCAACAACTTTCTCACAGTAAACAAAAGGACACTCAAGAATCAATCAGTATCAGAACAGTACTTGCAGAGGATTAAAAACTACACTAAAGAGAGGTACACTCAATAGTTGAATTCGGGGGAACAAGTTTCGATTCACACATGGTATTTGCCATATTTTGGCCTTGTCAACCCAAAATAGCTGCATCGTCTTCGATGACGCCGCACTAGAATCAAAGAGGGATAGCCCAACTCAATATTATTAAATTACACCAAAATCTTCTAATCAAAGCGTTTTAAATTCCGACAAGTTTCAGTCGCAGTCGCCGTGAACCATTGCCTCAACCAACAAGCCTCTCTAGTTAACTCGATCGTTAGCTAACTGTCCTGAGTCGCGCACTCTATGTCGGTTAAGGACGTCTTCTACTTGTGCGTGACACCTAAGGCGAGGTCTTCGCCTACTACATTACCCCTCCGGATCGGATTCAACGACTCTGCGGGCCGGTTCATTGGTGTCCATGCTGTACGTGTCCTAGCCATTTCAGGTGACTGATATGCTGTTCTCTGACTAGATCGATGTCACCATACAGCTGATATGGTTCGTCGTTGAATCTTTTCCTCCAAAGCCCGTCAATGCAAATGAGATCGAGATCACCAAGATTTTTTCTACTGAATAAAAAACCAACAATATCTTTATCTGCTTCCGACAGATTCCATACTTCAGCGCTATAAAGTAGGACTGGGATGATTAAGGTCTTGTCTCATTGGCTGTTTGGGATTGATTTTTACCACTCAATTGCCAATGTACTCACGGCATTGTCGTGGTTTTCCGGCTTCAATTCTTACGTCCGCACAATATTATACGGATGTAGGCCCAAATCCAACCGAAATAAGCCGGGTTGACTCTCTGGCGATGCCCAATTCAGCTGATCGGCGCCGAATCGACGCTTCTGAGTCTTTTTCGATACTGACCTCTACGGCGACTATGTTTTTTTATTTTCGCCAATTTCTGTCTGGTTGGTGGCTTAAGATCTAAAAGAGTGTACTCATGCTCAAACCTTTCCACGGTGTGACGAATTGCCTGTAAACTGAAGCCATGATGATGACCGACCTCACGACGAAATTCACGTTGCGTATTTACAACTGAGCCATAACTTCGATAATATTTATTAATAATTTAATCACGTTCAGCAAGCGTAAAACCATGCGTGATGAAATGGAAAACCTTACTGAATACTTTGACAGCTGAATGTCATTGGCAGCTTTGACAGCTCCTGAAACATAACAATTGGAAAAAACTATCATTACTATCTGGTCACCTTGTATTTAGTGACTGTTTAAGCAGCACATTCTGTTCAAACCAACAAAATGCCCTACATAAAGCTTTTGAAAGCACAAACCAAAACTCACCACAGCAGCAAACCGAAATCAGAATCTATAGAACCACCTACGAAGGAACGCATAATTAACTTATACATAATATTCGCATTACATTTTCCAATAAAATTAAAATTTATAACATGGCACCACACTGAGTTTTTCTTGTCGTTTCGCATGCTAGCCCGTATAGAAGGTTACGCATTTTTCAGTGACATTAATTCGACTCAATCATTCAATATTGTTGGAATCTCCCAAATCACTACATTTTCGTTCAATCTTAGACTAAATATGTCTCAAAAGGCCTCTTCAACAAAAGAGATAACTTATCAAATAAATCAATATCCTGCCTTAGGGGGCAATCATTCAGTCCCCCCGCTTGTACTAAACAACAAAATTTGCTATCTAAATGTAACGACATGTCTCTCAAGAAAGACTTTTCAAAGTCAATTTCAAAATTCTGTTATTGCGTTGATTATTCCTTTGAAATCCAAATGAGATTCGTTGTTGAAATATATAATACTATATAAAATAATGTACTGTAATTTTTTAATGACAAATGAAAAAAACCGTTTGTTTATCCAACCATCACTCTGATTTATAGTACACATCGATGAATCTCTAATGCATTTTCACTATGCACAATCTTTTACTTATTAAAATTGATATCTCCCGGGGCTTGCCCAAGAATTATTCAAATCCCACAATTGACACGAACAGTCACAAATATCATAAGAACATTGTTTTCTGTATCTGTTATGTGCATATGGAAAAGCTTCAGGACAAATGAACATTCCTTCACTGAAATGCATTTAGATACTCTTACCGATTTCTGCAAGTGTCAGAGCTGCAATAAGGACATTCAACTGCCCCAAGCAAACCACATTATATAACCCTCAATCTAATTTAGAACCGGCCGTGCCACCCACCACAAGCACACTCTTGAAATACCGATATATCACTTGCATACGTATAGATGGGCCTGACAACTTGTTATTGTTTTCATAACTTCATTAGTTCACTGTAATTGACGAATGAGTTAACACACACAGATTTACTTTGTTATCATTCTCCTGAGCTTGTAACATCCCCGGGCACTTAATGTTCCTCTGCGGATCTGAAATGTAACAAATACCAGGACATAAATTAATTTGGAACGGAAACAGCTTCTTGTCTATCTATACGAATACGACTCAAGTGAGTGAGATGTGAGCGAGCTCACAGGAGCAACTGACCCAGGAAACGACTACACCCACACATGCAATAGACATACGAGTATGCAAAAGTTAATTAAGCGCCCGGTTTATCTTGTAAACAATGTCAAAGCCTTTGTTATTCTATAATCTAATTGTCAAATATGACTTGGTGGGTCTGTCCGGGCATTGGTTGCAATCATTTTTGTGCTGATTGCATATCATGGTGTTCCACACCCCTGCCGTCCTCGTTCATATATCAGTAAGCGGATAGATGATTTCGTCTGGTCCTTGATATTTTAGCATATGTTCCAGATAGGAGTTTACGATACGAATACAAGTGTAATTAAATTTTGGGTTCATGCTGGTAAAGCTGTTAAAGCTTTTCAATGTTACGAAATGTTGATTGCAATCAGCCAACTAGTGGCATCGAACATAATCCTTTTAGACGCTAGAAACTAACAAATATAACTTTCCAACCATGAGTCCGTGAAAGTAATTAACAGTGTTGAACTTTGATTCTTTTCTCCTAAATAAACAATACAAAAGGGTTTCTCTATGCAGGGGTATATGGCTTAATTGCTAATGGAACTCAGTTATGTTGATCACTCTAAGAACCACTAACTTGCTTATATTGTCAAAGGATTGAATTTTGGACTAAGGCTATACCTTTGGAAAAAAAGCATTCCCTTACATACTAAAGATGGCACTGCAGATTGGGGTGGACCTTGGTCCATATCTTTGTTCCAAATTCGGCTCATATAGAAAGAAAAACTCTAAAAACTCGAAGCAACTAACTGGGTTTTCTTCCGCTTCTGGGACTGGGACAAACATGGTCTCCTACAGTGTTTTCTTGGTTGTACGTTTGACGATGTTATTTCTCAGTAATTCTCTTAGTTCAAAGAAATAGCGATTGACAAAAGTGGTTTCTCTTATCACACATACGGTGGTGTCGTTGTTTAAATTGACAGCAAAACCTCTTAGCACCTCAAATTAATAGTTTGCAATTGTTGTCTGAATTGTTGGTTGATGTCTTTTTTTGTCGTTATTTACGACTAAGCCCATCCTTGCCTGTTCTGCTTTAATGACCACAAACTATCCAGTGACAGCTCGCCGATTCCTTTCTATAATATCAATTTTGGCAGTGTATGCTAGCAGTAAAGACTCTCGGAAAGATGACTCTTGATGACTAGTGATGGTCGCTCTTTTAATTCCATGTGTGGTGACCTACCGTTTATGTATTGACTTGCTGTAAGATAATAGTGTAAGACAAGACAAAGGAAAATAAAGAGGAAATTATTATTTATTTTCATTCTTGACTAAAATTTCAGAAGTGGGATTCACCCGAAAAGTTTTTATAACGGAATCCAATTTATTGCGAAAAGTTTGAATAAACTAGTACAAAGAATAAACGGAGTACAAGAAAAGTGTAATTAAAATAATTTTTTTTTTGATAATATACATATACGAGTTCATATAACAAAAAACGAACGATGGAAAATTCAATTGCGGCTTCAGACTATTCATCTACGGAGCTGCGCAAATAGTTGCAGCGTCTGGGACTCTCGGCAACGGGCACAAAAAGCGTGATAGTGACGCGGCTAAACGAAGTACCGGTCGAAAAACGTGGCAAAGCACCAGGAAAAATAGAAAAACATCGGCAGCGACGTCGCAACGGGAATCGTCGATAGGTGTTGACGAGGAATATGCCGAATGTGAGACAGACGACTACGAAAATGAGCACGGGATCGAGACAACGGAACTATAGAACAATTAGTTGTTAGTGCGAGTGATACGTGTGCAAGAAAAAAGTCAGAAAAACAACAAGCAACGGGATGTGACAAATTTGATGCGCAAAAACCGTATACTACAGGATCGAACTAAATGCGGAGAAAACTAAAGTTGTGTAGGAAGGAGATGGACTAAGGAGAGAAAAAGAAGTAGTGGAGAGGGAAAATATATTGCTACAAAATATGGTACAATTGAGTGAAATGGCTAGAAGCAAAAATGATAGAATAAATAAACGAGTGAGTGAAGAGACCGGATCGGACGAAGTGTCAAACGAAGGCAAGTGCAAACAACAATTCAGCTTGTGGAAATAACTGTTGCCGAAGAACGACGCTACTACGAATCTGGATGTGTGGTTATCGCAGCTGACAAACATTAAGCAGTTGTACAAAGTGGAAGAAACGATGCTGCGAACGTTGGTTATTTCGAAACTGAAGTGTAAGGCGCAAGAGTGGCTGCACTCTAAACCAACTTTTTTATGTGAGACAGTGGACAGTTTGTGTGGCCAACTGAAGGAAATGCTCAGGACAAAGGAGAATAAATTGATGGCGAGACAGAAATTTGAGACACGTATGTTGAAATTGTCAGAGAGCTTTACGAAGTACCTTAATGACAAAATTATTCTGTCAAACGGTATCGAAATGGACGAAAACGAATTGGTGGAGTACGTTGTGGAGGGGATAATGGATGAATATATGCGACTCCAGGCCCATGTACAGTGTTTCACAACGAAAGCTCATCTGCTACATGCATTTAGCAAACTGACCCAACGTAAACCACGGGCCACTGCTGTAACGTCAACATCAAATAGATCGGCAAACGTGTCTTCTTATCGACAGGGGTAAAATCTGAGGTATTACAACTGCAATTCAGTTGGATACTTCGCTGCGGATTGCAGGAAGCCGAAGCGAGAGTATGGAGCGTATTACGCTTGTGGAATAATGGGACATCAAGTAGCGGCGGGTCCGGAAAGGAAACGAGCGGTCCAGCTGCTTAGATTTCCTCATAGATTCAGGAAGTTCGATAAGTATTTTTTAAGGAAATCGTGTCTCCCAAAGTAGTTGAGAATAATAAACTTAAAAAAAATGTTAATTGCTTTGAAACCAATCAAAGTGAATTAAAATTTTTTGGAGAAATTAGTTGTTGTTATTTATGACGGCTCAAAGATAAATGTTGTGCTGTACGTGGTAGACGACGAGTCTATGAGTTATGAAAAAAAAATTAGCTGTGATTTTGCAAAACCACTGATGTTAATTGACTGTGAGCAAATCTATGATAGAAAAATGATATGTATGAAAAATATAGGGTTTTCCAATAAGGACTTGACAACTTTATTTTTAAATAAAACGCAAACCATTTGAGATATTGCAAAAACTTTATTATCGGCTTGTAGTACAATCAAAACAATTATGAATGGGACTCGACTTCGTTCATATGGCCACCGCGGGCACGGTGGCTCGTGGCACGACTCGGCCACACATTTCGGCCTAAACGGCCGCTATTTCGCGTTCAATGTTGGCTCTGAGCTCTTCCAACATCGTCGGCGTGTTGGCATAAACCAATGACTTAACGTAGCCCCACAGAAATAGTCAAGCGGCGTTAAATCGCACGAACGAGGCGGCCAATCGACTGGCCCATTTCTTGAGATAACACGCTCACCATACTTACTCTTCAATAAATCGATTGTAGCGTGTGCTGTGTGGCTTGTGGCATCATCCATCATCATTGAAACCACACGTCGTCCAAGTTCATATCTTCCAATTCGGGCCAATAATAATGGCGCGATAACGCTGACCATTCACAGTAACGTGACGATCGTTATCGTCGACGAAAAAATATGGCCCAATAACGCCGCCGGCATGCAAACCGCACCAAACAGTTATTTTTTGTGGATAAAGTGGTGATCCATGAAGCACATGTGGATTTTCACCCGACCAATAACGCATATTTTGCTTATTGATGAACCCATTGATCCAAAAATGAGCTTCGTCACTGAAGATGATTTTGAGATGAAATTCATCATTTTGACGCATCTTCTCCAGAACCCAACCGGAGAACGTACGTCGCTTCAAATGGTCCATCGGCTTCAATTCTTGAGTCAGCTTGATCTTGTATGGGTGTAAACCAAGATCCTTACGCAAAATACGCCATAATGTGGTCTGAGCGATGCCCATTTCTTGAGAATGCCGAGGAATTGACAGATTTGGATCGTTTGCTACGGACGCCTGAACGGCAGCGATATTTTCGATACTTCGACCAACCCGTTGTCTCACTGACACGGCAACATCACACAACGAATATGGAGACTCAAATTGTTGCACTAAACTTGTTATTGCTTGTCTGCTAGGGCGAGAATTACGACCGAAAATTGGAGTTAACGCTCTTAAAGTTGCAGTCACCGACTCCGAATTTCGGTAGAAAATTTTTATAATTTGCAGATGTTGCTCGTTCGTATACTTTACCATGATGAAAATGTTGAGGTTACTGAATAAAATGACAGTGACAGTTTGATGATTAGTGAAAGAGTGCGTTCACAAATTAAATTCAAAGTTGTCAAGTCCCTATTGGAAAACCCTTTACTATGTGACACCCGATCGACCCCTCGAACCAGTAACAAAAAGTGAAATTGACTTTGACACTGAATAACGTAAAGCCTTTACATCCTTCCGCTCGGTGGTTGTCGTATGCCGAAAACGGTGAGTTAAACGTGTTGATAGATGAGTATTTGACAAACGGGTACATCAGGGAAAGTGAGTCGGAGTTTAAAATGTGCGTTGATTACCGCACATTAAACAAGCTCACTGCAAAAGATAGTTATCCCATCCCTATAGTTGATGATTTATTAGACAGATTGGCGAATAAGTGCATTTTCACAAAGTTAGATTTGAAAAATGGATTTTTCCACGTATACATACACGAAAGTTCGATAAAATATACGTCATTCATTACGCCTCTGAGTCAGTATGAATTCCTTTGAATTCCATTTGGGCTAAAGAATGCCCCGTCAATTTTTCAAAGACACATAAATAAAGTGTTCGTAGGCATGATCAGAAAATGTGAAGTATTTAGACGACATTATGTCGTCTAAAGATTATAATGAACATTTTCAAATACTGACAGAAGTTTAATCTAGATTAGAGCTTAGATTAGACAAATGCGAATTTCTGCGGACAAGCCTAAAATATTTGGGTTATATGATTACTGGAGAAGGTATACGGGCTGACGATAGGGGACTGAATGCCATAGCGAATTTTAAACTGTCCCAAAGCGCACACGCAGTCCAAAGTCTATTATAGGCCTATTGCCTATTTTCGCAGGTTTTTTAAAGATTTCTCGACCATTGCTAAAGCACTTTATGACCTGACAAAAAAAGAAAAAAAGTTTCAGTTTAAGTCTCAATTACATTCCGGTGTCAATGGTTCCATCGGAAACGGAATGCGTTGACCATATCTATGTTTATGATATGACATGAAGTAATATGTTCAAATAAAGAAAATAGTTAGTCTTAATCGAGACGAGACCAAAAGCAGTGTAGTTTCATTTTCCATTAGTTAATAAATGTAATGGCGCAGTCGGTGTGTTTCTTCTAAATTGGAAGATATTTAAGTCGAACCCGAAAAAGTAATCACGACGGTATTCACACTAAAAATCAGTGCTTAATACGGAGTTACTAATCGGTTGTGTAAAAGTGATCGTACATAAAAGTCAACTTTTCGTTTCCATCCACGAACCACTCGAAAATATATCCAGTGAACTCAGTTTTTGTCCAAAATAAGCGATTGTCACTGTTCACTGCTAACCGAGGGATATTTATAAATAACAACATGGAGCAGATGATGCAAAGCATGGTGGAAGCACTTAACAACATAGCCGCTGTTCAAAAGCAACAACAGGAATTCCGTAGGAGCTAATACTGCTAATGAGAGTGTACCTACATTTAGTGGGGAGATCCACAGTATAGAGCCGACGTATTTTCGGAATTAAGCCTCGGGAACAAAATATTTTGTAATCTTACGATAGGTAATATTAAATATAAGGCTTTAATAGATACCGGTTCCATGGTTAGTATAATAAATTCATCAAGGGTTGACTGTAGCTATTTTCCTATGCTTGAAGAAAAATGTATGTTCATAAACACGATAAATAATAGAACTAAGGAACATGTTAAGTTTATTATTACTGATGTTCCCAAAGATTTTCGGACGAGTTAAAATGGTATAAAATATAAAATAAGTTAGAGAGATAAAGACTATGATCTTCTTTTGGGAATGGACATTATTAGAAAAAAACGTAGCTGAATTAAATATAAGCAGGAAAATAATGAATTTAGTAAACACTGCTAGTTTAAAGGTATATTCAGAAGACTACGAGAAAATAGACTGTTATGAATTAAATTAACAACAAAAGCAGGAATTAGACACTTCACATCTGAGTCAAATTAAAAGAGAAGAAATAACGAAAATATTGAAACAGTATGAGAGTTTAATCTATAAAGAAGGGGATAAGCTTACAAATACGGATTCAATCATGCATGAGATCAGAACGACCACTGATCAACAAATTAATGCAAGGCTTTATAGACTGACTCCGAAACATGAAGAAGAAGACGAAATATTAAGGGAATATATAAACAAGATCTGTGTCGTCTATCTCGACGATATTCTAATATTTTCCAAAAGTTTCGAAGAACATCTCCAAGCCATTACTACGACTTTTAATGTCCTTGCTAAACATAACCTGAAGGTGCAGTTTGATAATTGTTCCTTCCTTCAAAATGACACGGATTGTTTAGGCCATATATTAACAGAAGAAGGCATGAAACCGAATCCAGAAAAGGTCAAATGTATAGCAAATTACAAATTGCTATCGTCGGAAAAAGAGCTAAAAGCGTTCCTTGGAGTCACTGGATTTTATCGAAAATTTGTAAAAAAATTATTCGAAAATAGCGTATCCAATGACTAGGTTTTTGAAAAAAGGTGCAAAGATAAAAATTAGCGATCTCGATTACATCCAGGCCTTTGAAACGTTAAAACAAAACATCATCAACTACCCCATACTCAGGTTTCCAAATTTCGGAAAACCATTTACGTTGTTCACAGATGCCTCGAACTTTGCAATGGGTGCTGTGCTTACCCAAGTGGGTCAGCCAATTTGCTATGCATCTAGGTCGTTAAATTTTCATGAACAGAACTACTCGCCTACCGATAAGGAATTCTTAGCTATTGTTTGGTCTGTAACATATTTTAGGCCATATTTATGGGGAAATAAATTTAAAATCGTTATTGACCATCAACCCATAAAGTATTTGAACAAAAAATACAACGGAAAAGAGTTCTCCGCTAGAAATCAGTGGTGGCTTCTTAAGTTGTCTGAGTTCAATTACGATATCGAATATCTCAGGGGAAAGGAAAATAAAGTAGCGGATTTTTTAAGCCGTATGAAAGATGTCGACCAAATAGATGAGGAAACCGAATCGAACCAGGCAAGAGTTCACTCTGCCTCTGAACAACAAGTAGATCATTTTCCTATAAAGGAAGATATTGTTGATAAATGCAAAACCCAATTAATTCTAACAAATTCTGTTTCGGCACAGGAGGAGGTAATCCATGGTAGAAAAATTATTCAATTAGATATGACTAAAAATAACTCATATTGGGAAGACCTCTTCAAGAGAGTGTTACAAAAGGGAATTGTAGGTATTTATACCGAACTGCCGTACACCGAGTACAATAAAGTTCAACAATGTCTGATAAGTCTTTTTGGAGGAAATAAAAATATCTCGTTTATTAAGTACACGTTAAGAGCTCAATAAATCAGAACTGAGTTATAAATTTGAAAGCAGATTTCACTTTATCATGTAAGAGAAAATAATCACTCAGGAATTTCGGAAACTTATCACACACTTAAAAACAGATTGTATTACCCAGGACTTATGAGAGAAATTTCGAAAGTTATTGGAAACTGCCAAACATGTCAGGAAGGGAAATACGATAGAAAACCTCTCAAACCAAAATTTAAAAGATCAGAAACTCCTTCTAAAGCCAATGACATTCTGCATATGGACATTTATCATATCAATAAGCTTTTCTTCCTTACTTTCATTGATAAGCTAACAAAGCAGGCATATGCATACAGTTTGAACAGAAAAGTAGAAGCAATTGAGGACCATTAAACAAAGTTCGGTAAACCTAGAAAAATTATTTGCGATAGTGAATTCAAATCTGAAAATATTGAAGAATTTTTCAAGGAAAATGACATCGAAGTTCATTTTACCATACCGAATTCTCACACTGGAAACTCTGATATTGAACGCTTCCATTCCACTTTACTAGAAATTCGACTAACAATTAAAGACCAAGAACTTACAACTGTCGGGAAAGTGCATAAAGCCGTATTAGTTTACAATAACCGCCACCATTATACAATTGGAATGAGTCCGAATCATGCTAGAAACGTAGACCCGGAAGTATTAGTTACTAAAATTTCAAAACAGAAAGATACAATTTTAAATAAGAGGAATGTAACTAGGGAAGATTATGAAGAAGATAGGCAACATACTCGTATAAGTCATGCTTATAATGTCGTCATAGATAGTCAAAGAAATATTACATTGAAGTTACTACAAACGGACCAGCTTTTGAAGTTAAAGATTCTCGAAGAAAAAAATTAATAATATTTTAGACAATGTAGCATCTGCCAAACAGGGATTATTACACCCAAGTATTTTCACAAACGAACTATTAGACATTGTGGAATTAGACTACTTTAAGCTAAAGCATGCCAAAATTGGAGCTATTCGTTTAAACAATACGAAACTTGTCTTAGCAATTAAGTTACCTAAAGATTACATTCAGACAACATTCAAGATGATAATTCCTATTCCTAATAAAAATTTTAAGTAAATTGACATTAAGCCAATAAATTATGTTGAAATAAATGGCAACAGATATGACTATAATCCTGATAAGTTACATATACAGTCTAAAGAAAATTAAAAACTGTATAATTGAGCGAGAATGTAATTTCCGCAATAATAATAAAACCGAAATTGTGACTATCGATGAACATTTGTATATTTGTAAGGCTTAGTTAGGGAACATATTGTTAACGAATGTGATGATAGAAATATTACTTTAAGTGGAAACTTTATGGTAAATGTTAATAATAGTTCCATTGAAGTACCATAATGTCTAATTATAATATAGAGTTTATCCAAAATTTTGCATACGAAGATAATCAAAATGTGCCAATATATGAAAGAATGAACCTTTCGAATAAATTAAATATTTTTCAAATTCAAAATTTAAAACATTTAGATAAAATTGTCTATCAAATAAAGCTAATATCATAGACATTAGCATTAGCTTCAAGTATTTTATTTCATATTGAATTTGTATACCTCTGAAAAAACACCCTTTACAATTTGCGCTGCGCCGAACTACAAATTCTTTCTTTGTTAGTTATTTAAAACAATAATCAGGTTATCCATTTCTTATTATTTTTTTGATTTAGGTGACATTTGAATATATTAATTAGCTTAATACTGTTTTTATTTTATTATTTAGGGTATATACGAGTACCTACATAAGAAATATTTTTTTAAGTAGGTTTATGTAGTTTAGCTTTATTGTTTTTAGTGCAGATCAGCAATTAACCAAGGTAAGAGAGCTTTTTGCAACATTATCATAATACCGACCTGTGGGTTTTCGAATGCGCAGTAAATATGGAAAAAGTACAAAATTGACTGAAAATTTTCGGTTAACTCATTATACAATGATTTTATTAACAACGAAGCTCCCATAAAGGTGGCAGATCAAGTAATATTGATAGCTGCAAAACATTTTTCAGACTTTCGATTGAGTAAACCAATTAGAACTGGGGTAGTTAGTATATAATGATTTAATACAAAAATGAGTTATAATACAATTTCATCGCAACAGAAACTCACTGAATATGATCCGCATTTGAATCCAGAACAAAGAATAGTTTTTAACAATGTTATGCGTCAAATTGAGAGTGGTGAGTGGTTTGTTCTTTTTAGATTCTCCGGCGGAAATTTAAAGATTTTTCTTTTAAACTTGCTCTTAGCCAACATTTTGAAAGATAGAGGAGTTGCTGTTGCATTAACCTCCTCTGGAATAGCTGCCATGTTACTCTATGGTGGCCGAATGGCTTATTCAGTACCGAAGCTGCAATTGAACTTGCATAATGAAAAAACACCTATTTGTAACATCAATAAAAATATCGATTTTGGACTAATGTTGCAGCAATGTAAGCTGTAAGTCCGGGACGGATGTAATCATTGTACATTGTCCCACAAAAAAGTAATTGAAACACTAATTCGGATCAAGAAAGATATTAAATGCAACCGAAGTTTGTAAGAGGGATAGTCATACTACTGGCTGGGTTATTGTAGAATATTTGTCTGAGGATAACGTTTTGGACAGTGAACAGTCACCTCACACTCTATAGAGTTTACTAACACATTGGATTTGCCAGAAGTGGATTCTCGTAAACTAAGTTTAAAGGTTAGTGTTGCAGTCCTATTAATGCAAAATTTTGATGCGCTTAAATTATGCAAAGGTTACACATCCGGGCTGAAGTATTGTTATTATAATTAGTAGGACAGTTGAAGTCGGAATTTTTTTAGTCCCACGAATCCCAATTATAATATATCAACGGGTTTGCCTCTTCAATTTATAAGATTGTAATCCCCACTAAAAATTTGCCTTTGAATGACTATACATAAATAAATCCCAAGGCCAAACCCTCAAAACAGCCGAAGAGCATTTAGAGTTACTCATGAGAGTGGCTTTTTCTCTTAAATGTTTTTCTAATATGTACGTGCACTACGAACATTTATACATACACACATACACATAGTTACTTATAAATACTTATAAAATTACTAGCTGACTTATTCATCATCCTTCATCATAACAAAGTACTGATACGCGAATGAAGCCGCTGGTAACTGCTATTACTTTCATAAGTGGTTTTAAAATCAAAAAAACAGCGAAGATCTTAAGTTTTTTTCCAAAATCTACCGTAGGACTGCAAGTATTGAGCCAATGGTCGACTTATCTGACTTTAAGCCACACTGATAAGAACATAGCAGATTTTTGATATATGATTTCATCGGGCTAACTTTAATCCGACCATATTTTTCATTTATTGAATTCTTTTTACCAAGTCAGTTATTGCTGCTTTAAATCTTTTTACAGTAGTCCATCTGTTCTTGTTGAATTTTTAGTGTTAACTAGATATCGCTGTCCAGTTTTTTCGATAGTCATTCAGGCTGTGTACTTTTTTCTGGCTGACAGCGGAACATTCGCCGTCTTCACCATTAAACATTTATAGAAAATATCCTTCCAAATTTTCAGCACGAACTATGAAATCTACCATTGCCGTTCAATCTGTCTGCATGGTACATATTTGCGTTCTTGGAAAGTTTTTTTCATTTCAGTACAAGTTTTAAGCATCATTTTGCTGAATACTTTTCTTCACAGTATCTCAATGTCGGTTCTTCAAATTTGTTCGTACATCCAGAATACGAGATGAATTTATATTCCATCGACTCGAATGTAATCAATCTGGTGGGTGCTGTTGTGTCGTGTAGGCGATGTACAGCCAAAGATGCTCTCATTTCCTAACTGGGCGTTAAACTCATCAAAGATGATCGCAACATTGCTCACACGTCTGGTCGAAGAGCTCGTAAACTTTTGCGAAGTTTTTCTTTTCCTCTGTGAGGGTCTAAACTCATATTCACGAATTTAGTCACGATATGGATTATAATCAGTAGTTCGATCAGGTTCCTAAAGCCTAAGTCTTCCTCTTATAACAAACTCACCACCAAATAGTCGCCACATTGATCTCTGTAGCAGTTACCATAGTATATATCACAGTGTCTCATTGTACTGTTTGGGTGGTAGCAATTGTGCTTGTAATTGTTTATCATTTATTTCAATTGCCACTATAAGCCCAATTTGCATACTAAACAGATATTCATTTTTGAACAAAAAAGTAGAGATACCGATGTCATGATGTCCGCCTGCAGAAATGGATACGAACATTTCATAGCAGAAACACTGTCGATATTAAAGTATGGGTAAGGATTACCTATGTGAACTAACATATATCAGAGCGGAGACAAATAAAATATCCCTATCAGTCACATTGAACCATTGAACACAACACATACTCTTGAATTTGTTGCTTTCCTAAGGGGTATGTATACACCTTCCAATGGTTTAGAGCTGTAACTTCCATGTGTTAAGCTAGAAAAAAAATCGGTTTGGAGAGCTACCGGCCTAAGTAAGCACTTTAGTCTTTTTTAGCCTTTGTCTGCTCTTCCTGCCTTCCAAAGCAGCTACTTTATCAATCTTCTTATGTTACGTTGCTACATAAGTTGCTTTTCTTTCACTGCGCTTATTGTGGCAAAAGCTACAATATAATGTGGTGCTTCCGATTTAGGAGCAACTGGAAGTGTTGTCTGTCTTCTTTCAGAAGAAGCACCAAAAGTAGGACCTCTGATCTAATCAACTCATACGGATTGGGGTTGGATGGCCATTGCGATGACATTGCCCAAGCACATGACAATTTATATCGTTCTGACAACGAATCTGTAAATAACCCGACTGAAACGGAAAAATGTAAAGTTTATTTATTTTGCGTGTTTATCTATTTTCTTAACTCCAACTAGTGAGATTTTCGATCTGACTAGTAGAAAGAAATATAGTGTATATCGTAAGAATAGATGGTGTCATTGATGTCCATAACAACCTAATGTAAACGCAGAAATAATGCGTGGTACCCGGGTGTTTTTAAGCATGCAATCTATCTATGGATCAACCATTCCAAGTTTGGCGAAAGCAAATAGTGAGACTAGACCATGAAAAGAACGTGACAAAACCAGAAAATTGAACAAATGCAGATTAATTGAACGGTAAATAAACGGCAGAATTTCGCCGTCAATCAAAAGCAAACAATCTTACAATGAAATAATAATGATTCAATGTGTTTTCAGGTTGCAATATGCCACCAAAAAACATCAATTGTAAGAAAACCATCTAAAGCTAAGAAAAAAAGGGAAAAAAGGGCTGCTGAAACAGAGGAATAACGAGAATATTACGGTGCCATGAAATAAAGTCTTATGCAAAAAAATGTCCAAAACGTAATTTTGTACTTTATTGCACTTTGAAAAATGAAATATAGTCCAAAACTAATTTTTTAAAGTGCAATAAAGTCTAAATCGAAGTGGAAATAAAATCCAAACAACAAATACTCGTATATGGGGAGAATTGAAAGAATATTTTTTGTATTGAAAATTTGTGGAAAAAAAAGGGTGCAGTTCCGAGCTCTACATACAAAAAACCTCGCACCCACTCCAAATTCTACAGTGACCCCAAGCAGGATGGTTGCTGGGGGCAGCATGCCCCCACCCCATACATATCCCACTGTTATATATACATATATATGTATATATCAGTGCCGATTTAAAGTTCCACATCGACAGTGTTTCTGCTATCAACAATTTTTTTCATTGGTAGAAAAATATGTGGATTTTTTATCCAAAAATACAAAAACTAACAGAAATATGTAGTACTGTAAACGACTGATCGCATAGCCTTAATGTCCGAAATATGTATGTTTGATTGTGTAAGTGTGGCTAGTGCTTGTGTAGATTCACTGTTTCAAGTGTATTTGGTGCATGCGTTAAATATAATCGCGCTCTGATTCACACTGTTTGCATGGCGTTTAGTGAATAATTTCACAACAAAATGCAACAAAGTGACAATGAGTTCGTAACGTAGATATTTAAGTGGTGCTGCTAAACGAAAATTAGCTGCAGAAAAGCGTGAAAAAGATGAAAAACTGCTAAGAAAGGTTCTCAAATTATCAAGTTTGTGGAGTTCTCGTTCTGGAGAGCAAAATTTAAATAAATCAAATGAAAGTCAAAACAACAATACCAGTTACATTGTCGTTGATGAATTAAATACCGAGAAGCTGAACAATCAAATTTTGATTATAAACAATCGCCCAAGCCATCACAATCGGACACAAATTCAATTCAAAATGATGCAGGTTTATGAATATTCAATTCAATTTATCAATTTTACAGAATTATTGGTCTAAGGGTGGTAGGTATTTTTGAGCAATTTTGTACGAATAAGAAATGGAAGGAATTCATTTTTAACGTATACTTTTTAATTTCTTTGGTACAATAAATTTGCGAATCGAGTTAAAATGTAAACCAATGAGAACACAGTTCAAATACTTATATTCTCTTTTGTTGTTTATTACTTCTATTAAACTACTAGGCCCATCAAAATGTCAAAATTTTGACAAACCGTTTTCAAAAAATACTGATGATCGTTTGTCGTTTGTTCGGAAACCAAAATGAATCTAATGCATTAAGTAAGACTGGGTTCAGCAATTGGAGAAATGTGGGTCGAGCACTTCAACGACATGAAAACTCATCAAAACACATTCAAAGCGACCTGACAGACAATTTAGAAAAGAGTAAAGTAATATTGATAAAATGTTTGTCAGCAATGTCAAAAAAGATATATTTTATTGGAAAAGTATTTTAAAGCGAAAAATTTTCGTGATAAAATTCTTGAGCTCCAGAGGGTTGGCATTTCGTGGCAGCGATCAAATTATTGGATCAAAACACAAATGCCAATTTTCTCGGAATTATTGAATTGATTAGTGAATTCGACCCACTTTAATCATCACATTTATCACGATATGGAAATAAAGGAAGAGGTGAACAGGATTATAATATGTCGATTGTGTACAATTATTAACTCATATCTTCATTATTTTTTTCGCTTCAGGCCGAGCATTATATCTTTCAGCAAATATTTGTGATGAATTCATCATGCTCAT
The DNA here is from genome assembly GCA_949129095.1 of Volucella bombylans. Classification (NCBI taxonomy): domain Eukaryota; kingdom Metazoa; phylum Arthropoda; class Insecta; order Diptera; family Syrphidae; genus Volucella; species Volucella bombylans. Next base: position 185,304,513 of record OX422140.1, on the reverse strand, counting down.
TGCTAGACATGTAAAAGACATAATAATAAGTGAAGTAAAGAAGTCGCAATATTATTCAATCAGCATCGATTCCACACCAGATGTATCGCACACGGATCAGTTGTTCTGCATCCTGTCTTGGAGTAGACACCCCTGTAAGGAGCAGTTTCTTCTTTGAACCCATTATAGGGTTCGAGTTTTTAAAAAATATTGCCCTTAATGTCGTGATATTTCGGCCCACATTTTTAATTTGAGTATATTTTCAGGTAATTTTCCTGATTTATTAAAATCAGCCAATGTAATACCCATATTTAAAAAAGGCAACAAAAAAGAAAGAAAGCAATTATAGATCAATTTCCTTGCTTCCTACAATATCAAAAATATTTCAGAAAACCTTTAACAGTTTTCTTAAATATCTTAATAAAATTAATTTTTTTAGCGAAAATCAATTTGGATTTAGAGAAAGTAATTCTACGGAAGATGTTATTCTAGACTTTTGTACATATATTTACAATGATCTTAATGCTAAAAAATGTTGCGCCGGACTCTTTGTAGATATTACAAAGACATTCGGCATGGTTGATCACAGCACGCTCTTAAACAAATTGCAATGGGCGGGATTTGACAGATTTATATTATATTGGATTGCTTCTTATCTAAACAACGGATTACAAAAGGTATAAATCAGAGATAAGTTAAGTAGCTCAGAACTAATCAATCGGGGCATACCCAAGGATACAACATTTTATTTTTAATTTAAGTCAACTCCATCTTTGGTCTCCCATTCATTGGTAAGGTAAAGGCTTTTGCTGACGACTTTGCTTTTGCATATGGTTCAGCCAATCCATTAAATTTAGTTGCAGACGTTAATCATGATGTCCACTTACTCAGACTTTGGGTTGCCAAGCACAAGCTAGTAGTAAGCAGTAAGAATAAATTAATGTACTTCAGTCTTTCCGCGAAAGAATCACCAGACTCTGACATTAAATTTCATGCGTCAACTTGTTGTAGACATAGCTTGCTAAACTGTGTCTGTGATAGGTGTAGTTATTGACCGTAATTTAAGTTTGTGCGAGCATATTTCAATCTTAAAAAAGTATCTGCGCTCTGCTCTACGTATCTTTTACAGTCTTAGGAAATATTGCTCTTCAAAAACTCTAAAAACAATTTACTTGAGGATCTTCCACTCCAGACTGCAGTATGGAATTAGCGCCTTAATCAAATGTGCAATAAGAAGAGTATGTAAATCGGCTCGCCTAACCCACTCCGTAGGCTTGTTTAGAAGAATGAAAATACTACTTGTAAGACATTTATAATTTTTTAAAGTTCTTAAAATATTCTTCACCTATAGCCACCTCTAAGGCTACATGCAGTCAATTAAATCTTAAACCTATAACCTACGAAGCAACACTATCACCGTCGTTTGTATTCCTCCATTCCGCACTACCAGCTTGAGAAACTTTTATTCTGTTACCTCAGGTAAACTATTTAATAGTCTACCCGAATATAAAGGGTTTTCCAATAGGGACTTGACAACTTTGAATTTAATTTGTGAACGCACTCTTTCACTAATCATTAAACTGTCACTGTCAATTTATTCAGTAAACTCAACATTTTCATCATGGTAAAGTATACGAACGAGCAACGTCTGCAAATTATAAAAATTTTCTACCGAAATTCGGAGTCGGTGACTGCAACTTTAAGAGCGTTAACTCCAATTTTCGGTCGTAATTCTCGCCCTAGCAGACAAGCAATAACAAGTTTAGTGCAACAATTTGAGTCTCCATATTCGTTGTGTGATGTTGCCGTGTCAGTGAGACAACGGGTTGGTCGAAGTATCGAAAATATCGCTGCCGTTCAGGCGTCCGTAGCAAACGATCCAAATCTGTCAATTCCTCGGCATTCTCAAGAATTGGGCATCGCTCAGACCACATTATGGCGTATTTTGCGTAAGGATCTTGGTTTACACCCATACAAGATCAAGCTGACTCAAGAATTGAATCCGATGGACCATTTGAAGCGACTTACGTTCTCCGGTTGAGTTCTGGAGAAGATGCGTCAAGATGATGAATTTCATCGCAAAATCATCTTCAGTGACGAAGCTCATTTTTGGCTCAATGGGTTCGTCAATAAGCAAAATATGCGTTATTGGTCGGGTGAAAATCTACATGTGCTTCATGGATCACCACTTTATCCACAAAAAATAACTGTTTGGTGCGGTTTGCATGCGGGCGGCGTTATTGGGCCATATTTTTTCGTGGACGATAACGATCGTCACGTTACTGTGAATGGTCAGCGTTATCGCGCCATTATTATTGGCCCGAATTGGAAGATATGAACTTGGACGACGTGTGGTTTCAATGATGACGGATGATGCCACAAGCCACACAGCACACGCTACAATCGATTTATTGAAGAGTAAGTATGGTGAGCGTGTTATCTCAAGAAATGGGCCAGTCGATTGGCCGCCTCGTTCGTGCGATTTAACGCCGCTTGACTATTTCTGTGGGGCTACGTTAAGTCATTGGTTTATGCCAACACGCCGACGACGTTGGAAGAGCTCAGAGCCAACATTGAACGCGAAATAGCGGCCGTTTCGGCCGAAATGTGTGGCCGAGTCGTTGAAAATTAGGTGCAACGAATCGACCGCTGCAAACGTGCCCGCGGTGGCCATATGAACGAAGTCGAGTCCCATTCATAATTGTTTTGATTGTACTACAAGCCGATAATAAAGTTTTTGAAATATCTTAAATGGTTTGCGTTTTATTTAAAAATAAAGTTGTCAAGTCCTTATTGGAAAACCCTATACTACTCGTATACTGGGTGAGTTTTTTAACTTGAGACATCCAAATTACTCGAAAAATACGCAATATCGCGAAAAATGTTTCAGACAAAAGTCACAAGGTTCTGAAGGGGACATAAGAGGGTGACCACGAGTTTGACCTTGAGCCCCATTTTCAAGGTCAAACGAAGGTCACTTTTGATTTTTCAATGGGAACCCCTATTTTTTGGCAGATTCGTAATCTTCGTGAAAAATTACAATTCTTTTACATGAAACACTTTTTTCAAAAATGAGTTCTTTTCCCGTCAGAGGAATACGACTGAGCAATGAAAACCAGGAATTATCATTTGAAACATCAAAAGTGGCCTTCGTTTGACCTTGAAAATGGGTCTCAAGGTCAAACTCGTGGTCACTATCTTATGTCCCCTTCAGAACCTTGTGACTTTTGTCTAAAACATTTTTCGCGATATCTCATACTTCTCGAGTAATTTTGATGTCATAAGTTTTATGGCGCCCTCTGACGGGTAAAGAACGCATTTTTGAAAAAAGTGTCATGTAAAAGAATTGTAATTTTTCACGCAGATTACGAATCTGTACAAAAAAATTAGTGGTTTCCATTAAAAAATCAAAAGTAACCTTCGTTTGACCTTGAAAATGGTGCTCAAGTTCAAACTCGTGGTCACCATCTTATGTCCCCTTCACAACCTTATGACTTTTGTCTGAAACATTTTTCGCGATATCGCGTATTTTTCGAGTAATTTGGATGTCTCAAGTTAAAAAACTCACCTAGTATACGTATCATTAGAATTGCCTCTATATTTTTAAAAAGAGTAGAATCCTGGCTTCTTTCAGTCATAATGAAATTGAAAGTTTGTTGTGCTTTATTATTTGAATTGCCCTGTATTCCATGAATTAATAAATGACTTTATTTATAATTTATAAACTCCTTCGCATCTATCTCATTATTTGTTGTTTTTCTTTCACATTTTCTTTTTATATTTGAATTACTAAAGTACCATAATGCACATACATACTTACATATGTTCACCCCATAATGTAATCATTGTAAATTTTGAAGTGACATTCCTCACTATTTATTCTCTAACTATTCTCTGAATTTTCGATACTTACAAGTACTTACGAGTATAATTATTGATATTACTTATAACTTGGTTATTGAATTGAGAAAAAAGAATAGTAAACTAACAAAACAAAAAACAAGGAATAAAATTTTCTTATATTGCAGTGTATTGAAGTTCACTAGGGTATCTTTTGGAATGTGTTGTTCGAATGGTAAAGTAAACAGAGCCGCCTTTAAGTAATCTTTCTGAAACCACTCTAATTTCAAAACACTTCTTGCAAAACATTCGCAAATACAACTAAGAGAATAAAATAAAACCTTTAGGCCAAGGTTTGATTCCGAAAAATTTAATATAATATTGCATGTCATACCATCCGACTGTTTAGATGTTGAAATAGTTATTGGAAAAGAGTTTTGTCGACTAGCCGAAATAAGAATTACTCCAGAAGATCTATATTTCCAGAAGTTAAAAAAAGATGTCAATGATGAGATCCATGCGATAATGAAGATAGATGCCTTATCAGAGCTCGAAGAAATTGACATTGGAGAAACTGCTAGTACTTACGCCAAGCAACATGTGACTGAATTGATCCAAGACTATCGCCCAAATAAGATCAAAACCACAAATGTCGTACAAGAATATGACTACGTCTTTGAGCATAGACCTGGTTCACAAATGAAACATGTAGACTCTCTTAGCAGGCATGCAGTAATGATAATCAACGATGATAGTTTAATTACCAGAAGACAATGACTACAAATGCAAGACGAAGGCCTCATAACCATTAAAGAAATTCTTCAAGAAAAGTCATCTTACAACGAATATTTTATGAAAGGCGACGTTCTGTATAAGTTGGCAAACGCCGTTGAACTGCTAGTAATACCACGAGGCATGCAGATAGAAATAATAAGACGCGCACACGTAAAAGGACACTTCGCTATTAAGAAGACGATAGAGCTAATTAATAAAGAATATTTTATACCCAAACTTGAAGAAAAAGTACGAAGACTCATTGCTAACTGTATACCATGCATCATAATAAACAAAAAGCAAGGCAAACAAGAAGGAGAACTACATACAATACATAAAGAAGAAGAGCCACTCCACACATACCTCGTCGATCATCTTGGTCCCTTGGAATCAACAAGCAAAATGTATCGCCATATCTTTGCCGTTATCGAGTCCTTCTCGAAGTTCTGTTGGTTGTATCTCACGAAGTCTACATCAGCCAAAGAAGTAATAGCCGAATTACGGACGCTAAGCATGACATTTGGCAATCCGGTTCAAATCATCTCAGATCGAGGATCCGCTTTTACTTCGGATGATTTTCGAGAATACTGCAAACTGGAGAACATCAAAATCACTACCGGTTTACCAGGCGCAAATGGTCAGGTCGGACGCCTCAATAGCATCATCATATCCGTGTTGTCTAAGCTGAGTATCGAAGATCCAACTAAGTGGTACAAGTTTGTCGAACCCGTTCAGAATACCATCAACTCAACCTTTAACCGAAGTACCAGTTTGACACCATTTGAGGTACTTGTCGGAATAAGAATGCGCATCAAAGAAGACCTTCACATAAAGCAGCTGGTAGAGGAGGAAATAATCGCGAGTTATAACGATAAAAGGGAAGAGCTAAGAAAAAGTTCTAAGAAACCAATAATAAAGGCTCAAAACGAGAAAAGTTATAATCTTCGACGAAAGCCAGCCACGAAATATAGGGAAGGTGATGTAGTAGCCATCAAAAGGACTCAGCTTGGAGGTGGATTGAAACTAAGGCCAAAGTACTTAGGGCCGTATGAAGTTACGAAAGTTAATCCGAATAATACTTACGATGTCACAAAAAGAGGTTAAAACGAAGGTCCGAAACATACCAGTACGTGTGCTGAATTTATGAAGCCATGGCCGACCAGTCTTGACGACGAGAACCTTTTGGAGACATTCGAGGCGAATGCCTAGCAGGATGGACGAATTGTGGGCAATCAGCAACACTGTCACGGAGGAATATGAGAGACAGGATGTAAAAAGGACACACTCGAAGGATGAGGGCAGTTGTTTTTCCGGCTTCTCATCGTGGAAGTTCTTGCAACAAACAAATTCTTACACTCATATTTTATCAGTTATTTTAAGTAAATGTTAAATAAATAAATAAATAAATAAATAATGTAAATATATAATTTTAACCCATAGAAAATAAAAGTGTTTTGTGTTACCCAAGTAAACAATCTTACACTATTAATATTGGACAAACAGTAATCTTGCCAGCAACGTAAGCCGGTAATCCGCGGCACATGCATGAATACACAGAAAACGCCATGAACGTATGTTCGAAAGTATGGACATCCAAATATTCATCACCTTCAGATATCATGGAGTGAAATCACAGATCTGTTTTTCACCGGCCAAAACTCATCGCACATAGATGATATTCTAGGTCGAGTTTTCTAGCAAAAGCTAAGCCGTCATCACCAAGGACCATATTTTTGAGAAATCCGACGCTGGATGTGGAAAAAAGAGGCCTTATTTTGGTTGAAGCAAAAAATCGTACCAATACAAATTGAATCGGGACCTAGATCCCATTCTTTTTGAAACAATCAAGAAAAATATGGTTCATGGGCCATGTGGAACACTTAATACAAATTTACAATGCATGGAGAATATACAAAGCCATATCCACGTGAGCTGATCAATGAACCTCAAGCTGGTGATGATGAATATCCTCTGTATAGACGAAGAAAGCCCGATGATGGTGGATACACAACCACTATCAAAATGCGAAATGTAGAGGTTGACATCAAAAACAGATGGATTATGCCGTATATACCGCTTCTTTCAAAAATGTTTGATGCTCACATTAATGTCGAGTACTATATACATTTCTATAAAGACGATCAAATATATTTGCAAATACGTTAACAAGGGCAGTGACATGTCAGTATTCGAACGAATCAAGGCGATAAAATCGAAAATTGAATTCAACCCTACATCAGCAGCAACAAAGCAGTAGGGCGGATATTCACATTCAAAATTCATGGCCGCTATCCCACATCTCGCTGTTCACTTGGAAAATGGTCAACTACTTAACTTTACCGATGAAAATGTACAAAATAGAGCAGGGAAGCCACAGAACTTATCATTCAGCGCCTTTTCCCAATTGTGTCAAAGGCCCTACATCATTCGTTGCTTTGAAAACCGTCGATGGGGTAGTATGCCAAAAGTATAGAGAAGAATGTTTCAAACTGGGATCACTTGAAAATGTTCAACATTGGAACACAACACTAGACTAAATTAGATAAGATTGTTTTGGGAGGTGGTATAATGAATCTCAGATCACTGCGGCCACAAATGGGCCTATTGTAATGTCCTCCATTTGGAGCTCATCTATGATGCCACAATTTGTGAGAAAGGCGGCTAAAGAGGTGAGCTATCCGCCACTTCGAGGTAGAATTTACCTGGGCATGGTTGACGTGTTTTGATTAAACATTAACAGTCACACAGTATGCGTTCTGCTGTTTCCACGTCCTTATTGCACAATCTGCATGTATTGCAGATATGCCCTGTGAGAAAACTTGTGATCATTTGAATTTGACTTCTACTTATTTGTAATATTGTAGTTGATTGTTGTTTTGTGGCAACTGCTTGGTGTTAAGTTTTTTCTTATCTGCTTCCTTTGATTTCTCTCCAGAAATAAATCTTCTTTTCCTCTAGCCAGGTTTTAATACTCAATTTTATGGTGTTTATTGATAGCCCACAGAATGGTCTTGGCAGCATGAATTGAGATGCGTATCCTGTTCTGGTTAGTTCGCCTGATTTTTCATGTCTTGGAATTGTAAGAGTTGAAGGCAATCCCAGACCAGTTTTGATTTTGTTTCAATTGCGTTAATTGCAAGTAGTGCTTCACTGCTGTCGGAGAGAATATAATGGTTTTTGTTTGTTCTATGTCTGTCTAGATTGTCTCGAATGCAAAACTCTACGAGTATTGCATGGATTTCAGCCTGAAATACGGAGCTGCTTGTAAGCATACTGGTATGTATGGATGCTTAGTGCAAGGCCCGTATACTCCGTCTCCAACTCCTTTATTTGCTTTGGATCCGTCCGTGTACCATACTTGGCAAATGTTTGTTTTTTTCTGTTCCCAGTTAAGATGATCTGGAAATGTAACATTAAAGCTGTGCCGAAAGTTATATCGTTCTAGACATTTGTCTATTAAGTGTATTCCAAGTAGTTCGTTTTTCTTGAATTCATGAAGGATAGCAGTATGAACTAGTTTGAAATTTGAGTCATCGTATGTGATGAGCATGTAGGCATTAACAATTCATGAGTTCTGGATGAAGTGGTGGGATGTTTAGCATAACTTCAAACGCAGCTGTTGGTGCGGTTTTTTTGCACCAATTGTACAGACACAGGCTAGTGTACATCCACAATATCATTAAGTCCCCAATTTTTTCTTTGCTGGTCCATAGTAGGTCCTGGCCTTGTCAATAGTCTTATAAAGATGAATGTTCAACGTAAGTTTTTCATCCAGTGTGATTGCTAGATATCTGTCTTCCGTTGAGAACTCTATTGTTTCACCGAAGTGTTTAGTATTTCTGAGTCTTACTCGCCTGCTTCTCTTAGTAAATCTGAATCATGTGCTTTCTTGGGGTTGAGTTTGTGGCCAACTTTGGTGGACAATTCAGGAACTAGGTTCAGATCCCTCTGGAAGCGATCCAAGATTGTTTCTTCGAATTTACCTCTAATTAGGAAAGGAATGTCGTCTGCATATCCTTGGAAATAGAAGCCATCATTGCTGAGAATAATGAGTAGTTCATTGACTACGATGAACCACAGTAGGGGTGAGAGTGCTCCTTCGTGGGGTCATCCTTTCGTAGTTATCACACTGAGTTTATTGCTGCCTAATGAGGTTTTTATTGTTTTATTCTCTAGCATACAATTTACATGTAGTGTCGTCAACTCCCATGTTTTGAATACCTCTACACTCGAATATCTGTGTTGCCAAATGCTCCTTCTATCGAGGAAACGAGTGGGCATGTGGTTGATTTTCCAGGTTGGTAGGCATATTGATACCTGTGAAGGGGGTTCATTTGAAGTGCTCCGTCTGTGATACGAGTATGTTTGTCGGGGATTTTTTTCCATTGTTTTAAGGAAAAGGAAGAGAGGCTGGTTGGTCTATATGATTTTGGTACTTCAGATGGTCTGCGTCCTACATTAGGTATATATTTAACAGCAGTCTCCTTTCACTTTTTTTGTAAGTAACCCCATGAGTAGCTAGCTCTGAATAAGTTGATTAGTACAAGCAGCAGTTGGGGGATGCCCTTTTGCAGCTGGGAATATTCCATCCTCACCAGGGGCTTTGAAGGGTTGAAAAGAGTTGATTGGCCAAATTATTTTGCCTTCATGAAAAATTTCCTTTGATCTGTTCCATTCCTCTCTCTGCGCTCTGTTATCCTTCTGTGGGGAGGGTTTTCTTGGGCTTCTGGAATTGTCGAATCTGGGAAGCGTGTTTCGGCTAAGAGCTGAAGCGTCTGTAGCCCGATTTCGGCGTATGTGCCATTAGGTTTTTTCATTGAATCAATAGGATTAGTGTCCTGCTTAGAGAGTATCTTATGAATGCGGGCACAACTTCTGCTGCCATCGATTGTATGGCAGAAGTTTCATCACGATTCTCTCTTAGCCCTTCCAATTTCTTGGTTGCACATGGTGACTGTTTTTCTGCACATTTCCCATTCACCCTTACGTTTAGCTCGGTTGAAGAACTTTCTCATCTCTGGTCATAGGCCGAACGATGTGCTTGGTTTTCAGAAAAATTAAACGTATTTTATTTGCTTTATTTTATTACTTTAGTACCGTGCGCTTCACATTAGATCTTTACACAAAACTAATCTATCTTTTTATTTTCACTTACCAGCTAACTTCTTTATTCTACTCTGGCTTCTAATTATCTGTTAAATCTAACTTAATATAACAAGAAGATTGCGCTTCTCTGCAAAGGAAAACAAAGTAACATCGCATGAGACTCATGAGTCAGTCCAACCACCAAACAGCAACAACCACTTATTGCCAATTTGTTTTGCAATCTTATTTGTTTTCGTGGACAATTCGTGGACTTTAGTCAGCCAAGCCACAACATATTCGGGTTTTCTCTCTTTTCCTGTATCTGATGATGTTGGCTTGTAAACACGACGCAGATCTTGGATTTGGCAACATGAAATGTGCGATCTGACTTCTACATAGATGACAAGTAGTTTACTAGACCAGCATATGAGAGATGGTTACGTCTTTATATAACTCAGGGAGTAAGTCGGTTGCCTGTTTTTCCTTTTTCTGGGCAAGCTTGAAAAAAAAACAGTTATTGAGATTATCACACGTTAGCTCAATATTGTCTATCCATGCTATCCATGAGATGTTGACAGTATATGTCCCAGTCTGTAGATTTGGATTGTCTGCATTCAGACTTAGTAGTACCTAATTCAAGATCAAATAGGATGTGGCAATGGTCCGAGATTGATGCTTCGGATGAGATACTCCAGTTTCTTATTATTTTTTTTATAAACGTAGTGCATAGGGTGAGATCTAGGACATCTGTCCTGGTATAGAATTTATAAATGGTCCGCCATCTAACGTTTTTTTTTCAACTAGTGCTTATTTCGTGAATGGTAACACTTAGCTCATGTCTGACTCGACAGATAATTAGTCTTATCCTTCCGGCTAATAATGGAAAATAATTTCATTCAAATGGCTGCCTCGGTTGGCCATGCAGTAGCCTACACGATCGGTCCAATTTTTAAGCATATTATCGATTGTGTGCAGCTGTATTTCACCAATGGCTTCACGAATATTGTCCTTTAAAGCGTCAATTGTCTCTGGCTTGTCAGCGTAACACTCATCTTTTACGGCACCCCACAAATAATAGTACAACGGTGTCAAATCGCAGGTCCGAGGTGGCCAAACGACATCAGCTCTGCGGCTGATAATGCGATCTTTAAAAACAGGGCGCAAAACATCGAGTGTAGCTTCGGCTGTGTGGCACGCAGCGCCGTCCTGTTGAAACCAAATGTTGCCAATATCCTCCTCTTCAATTTTTGTGAACAAAAATTCGTTCAACATGGCCCGATAACGATCGCCATTGACTGTAAAGGCCACTCCTTGCTCATTTTCGAAGAAAAATGGCCCAATTATGCCTCTGGACCAAAACCCGCACCAAACAGTGACTTGTTCTGGGTGTATCGGCTTTTCAATTTATGCGTGCGGGTTTTCTGTGCCCCAAATGCGACAATTTTGCTTGTTTACATACCCGCCAAGATCAAAATGAGCTTCATCTGAAAAGATGATTTTTTTGGCAAAATCGGCATCTTCTCTAAGTCGATCGCAGGCACACTTAGCGAAGCGTAGTTCAAGCGTATACACAACCATATTCGTTCAGCGGAAGGATAAAACTAATTATCTGTCAAATCAGAGATGAGGTATGTATTACCATTCACGAAATAAGTACTAGTTGAAAAAAAAAAACCTTAGATGGCGGACCCTTTATAATACATAGATTCTAGTAGAGACTCACCCCGTTTGTTAATGTTTGAGCTACTCCCGACCGTGTGATGGGCGTTTGCGTCGCAGCCCACAATGAGTTGCGGGTTCTTCTTACTACAGTAGTCCACGAGTCCCTTTAGTGACAATAAGTCTCACTGGAGTTATCTGGCAGATAAGCTGAGCATATGACAGCTTCTGTTTTACCTGCATTGGTATGCAGCTCAACTTTTCCAGCTACCAGATCATTATTGGTGTATTCTTGAATTCAAAAGAGTTTTGTATTGTTGTTAGTTAAGATACGTCACTCCCTTTACCTGGTATTTAAGGATATATGCTTCTTGGATAAAAGTTATGTCTCGGTGATCCCTGTTAAATCTCTAGCTGAGGACTGAGGTGGCCTTAGCATGCTGTAGATTGACTTGGATGCACCTTAGTCCCAAGTCATTCGTTGTTGGGTGGTACTGACAGGGTTTCTAGTATTTGGAGACAGCTCAGGTCTTGGGATAGCATCTAATGGTCTGTGAATAGAGATAATGTCTTCTGATGTTCCGGCATTAAAGCTTTTGTCTGCATCCATTCAGCTGTCTGTTTCAGTTTTTGTTGTAGGCTGGCAATCTACATATTTGTGCTTTTTGTGCTCCAGATTGTGATGCGAATCTGTATTTGCAAGAAGTTAAGAAATAGCTTGAACTTGTGCTCAATCAAGTATTTTTGGACTATTCATCAATTGAGAAAGTTACTGTATCACCTCCAGTCCTTTCCATTGAGACGCTGAGAACAAGCCAACCAGAATTCTGCTTGGCGATTCTTGACAGGAAGACTTCCTTGGGCATTTTCTCATCGTCTGGGAGGAAGATTATGCAAGGGTACAGTTTGGGGATTTCACATCCCTGAATTGTAAGGAGCTTGTGGCTATGGCTTTATCTTTTGTACCGTCGATATGAGCCAATCTTTTGTCTCTGTGTCATGGCAAGTGATGCATAGCCAACCATGCCTTGGTGTGCATGCGATAAATTTGAATGAACAGTTGTTGTCGGCTTTATCCACCTTCATCAGTAGGAATTTTTTACCTGCTGAATTTAGTGCGCTGACAGGGATTCCTCTGGATGAATTTCATGCATTATAGCAAGCTTGCATTGGGTTAATGCGCCGTTATAGGATAGCTCTGATGTCGGCGGTCCTGCTATTGTGTGGCTTGCCCAAGGCTTCGTTCGGGTTCCTTCTCTTACTTACCTCCTCTCTGGGTCCTTTATTAGAACCTGAGATAGGTTTAGTTTGAAAGGCGTATTTCCCAACTTGCCTCGGCGCACTTGCTTTTTCAGGAACTCCTATTGTCTTAACCATATCTGTGCGCTTTGGTAGCTCTAGATGTGGTCTGTATTTTTTGGACCGTGCATCCTCAGGGAGTTGTCGGCTGATCGGAATCTGTTGTAGGTCCAGGGTTTGTCGCTATCGTTAGCTTGCTTCTGTGCTTTTCCAAGCATGATATCTTTTTTTTTTAATTTCTTTATTCTCAAAATTTAGTATAAAATAGTAAATGCTGGTTTTTACAAATTCAAAGTAATTCGAACATAAATTTAGAGAATAGTTAGTGACATTTTGTTTTTATAATTTACGCGCGCCTAAGGGGTTGATACCCTTTTACTGTTGCCTGGACGCGGGCGGAAAGATAGAAGGAGGAGAAAGGAAAATTGTTTTTGTAGTGGTTTGAAACTCAGGTGTGTTTGGTTTCTATGTTTGCTCTCCAGGGGTGGGAGTCCGAATAGGACGGAGAGTTTTTCTTCACTCAGAGTGATTCGAGATATAATTCCCAGTATTTTTTTCATTGCTTGAAACTCTTATAACAGCCAAATCTACGTGTTAGTGTTATGCCTTCACGCGTAGAATTTTTTTGTCTGAGTTCCAATTATACAATGAAAAACTGATTTTGCTATGGGCAGGATCCGAACCTGGACCCTCCGAGTGAGAAGCGTTTGCTACTACCACTACACCACGGCCACCCCATGACATGTTATATTCAGTGAAAAAAATAGAGGCAATGTCACATTATTTAAATTAATTCAGTAGGGTGAATAGTAAGTACAAATAAGTATGAAGATGGCAAAGAAGAATAGATAGAATATGACAAACAGAAGGTAAAATGAAACAATTTAAGATAATATAAGATTTAAAGTAGATTAAGTGCAACAAGATTTCGATTTCATTATGATTAATATTCAAAAGCCACAATTTTACATTACATAAAAAGATTATCAATGTCTCAATGATTCGAATGTCTGCAGGGAGTGTGTTAAATAATTTTCGAGACACAATTGTGTAAAATCTTCTCAAATAAGAAGTGCGAAAAGTTGAAATGCTAACCATGGAACTAGAATTGCTTCGAAAGTTATAGATATCATTGATGGGGCTCTGTAAGTACCCGCCTCTAATAAAAAAAATTGTAAAACCTTAAAATAGTACAAGTGTCTAACCGGCAGAATTCTCAGTTTATTAAAAAGGGATTTAGCGTTGACTAAACGCGGAGAAAAGCATATTTTTCTGATTACATAACGAGTATTTTTGTGGTACAGTTAGTTGTATTTATTAGTATTTAAGTGAGTACCACCCCAGCAGCTCATATCATATTGTAATCTAGAATGGAAGGTGCCAAAGTACATATTTTTTTAGATTCTTGTAGAAACGTAGGTTTGGAGCGGGTAGAAGCTTCGCAGAGTGGATAGCAAATATTTTTTTTAAAATAGAGATGTGATCGCACCCGCTTAGATTTTAGTCAATTATTACACCTAAATATTTATAATTCTTCACTATCTCAATAGCAAAGCAGTTAGGATTGCAGTCGAAACTTTCATTCTATGTAAGACTGCATCCACAATTCCGTAAGCCAGACCTGCGGCAAAAATCTGCATGAAACACAATATTAACTTCCGGAGGTTCCTTGGCGGTGAGGCTGAAAAACATTCCTTCGTCTTACTGCTTACTATTAACCTATGTTGCGCAAAGCATTGTATTAACAAATGTACATCACGATTGATTTCAGCATGTAGGTTGAAGAGATTATATAAGCCATATGCGAACGCGAAGTCATCAGCAAAAGCCTTCAGCCTACCTATAAAAGGAAGACTGAAGACTGAGTTTACATATATTAAGAACAATAATGGACCAATGACAGAACCTTGTGGAACGCCGAGGTTAATTATCTCGGAGCCGCCAACAACGTTCCCAATTTATACTTTTTGCGTCCTGTTCTTAAGGTAAGATGTAAACCAATCTACGATAAATCCTCGAAATCCTGCACGGTACAGTTTAGCCAAAAGAATTTCGTGATCAACCATGTTAAAAGCTCTGGTTATATCTACGAAGAGACCGGAGCAGGTTTTTTCTCTTCAAGGCCCTAATAAATATACAGACAAAAATCTAGTAGAGCGTACTCAGTGGAAAGGTTTACTCTAAAACCAAACTGATTTTCGCTAAAAAAGTTATGGTAAGTGAGAAATTTCAAAACTCTGCATTTTATCGCTTTTTCAAAAATGTTAGTTATAACAGACAATAAGGAAATCGGTATGTAATTCAATTTATCTTTGCTATTGCCCTTTTTGAAGATAGGAGTCATATTGACTTGTTTTAATAATTCTGGGAAGGTTGCCGAAAAGATAATTAAGTTGAAAATGTGAGCTAAAGTATCGAACACATTGTACGCAATTTTTTTAGGGTAGAATTGGAAATTCCATCTTCACCACAAGAATTTGAGTTTTTCAGAGAATTAATCATTTTTAATAATTCTAAGCCCGAAATGGGATTAAAAACGAAGCTACTACTAGAAAATGTCCGATCAAAGAGCTGAGACGTTAAACAACCCCCACAAAAAATTAAAAAGTCACAAGAGGAAGACTTCTTGTACACTGAGGCGAAGTATTGGTTGAACTCATTTGTAGCAATGGCAAGATCTGTCGTTATGGTTTTTTCGATTAATTATACAGTTTACTACTTCCCACTCTTTTTTGATGTTTCCTTGAGCACTTCTTAGTTTGTTTTCAAAGTATCTGTTTCGACAAATACTGATATCTTTATTAATTTTTTTTACATAAATGGGTATAACGATGTTTTACTACGCAGTTTGTGTTTCAGTTTGACTTGTTTGAGAAGTGAATTAGTCATCCAGTGTTTAAGTTTAAGTTGAGATTTGTTTTGTACTATCGAGATGCTAGAGCCAACAATGTGGTTTTGTAAAGTTTTCAAGAATGATTCATGTGCAAGAGAGGCATTTTCTTCGGCATATGTGTCATTCCACTTTTCACTCAAAAGTTTTCTATTTAAAAGGTTAAAGTTTATTTTTGTGATTTTGTTGGAAGTAATGTTAGAAACCTTTACGTTTTTTATGTTATTAAGGATTAAGCCTGTCATATGTGATCGGTAATATTAAAATCAACGCTCAGACCTGCACAATGAGTAATCTCCGCTTTTAAGCGACTAAAAACATGGACAAGACCAGTCTTACTTCATTTATAAATGAGGCCAAGCCATGATTAGCTACGTACTTTTAAAAAACAGCATTAGAGCTTAGAACGTCAATGTTGAAGTCGCCAATGATAATGAGATTAGCCGCCTCCTCATTATTTAATATAACTGAAAATTCGTCCAAAAACATATGCAGAGGATTATTTTGAAGCCCTTATACACAAACGAAGTTGAGAGTTATATTACAAATAGAACAAATAATTTTTAGGATATCAGTGCTATTGGCACTAATAGAAACAATTTCGGGCTCGTAAGTATCTTTAACAAAAACAACCCCATGCATAAGAATCATTTAAAAAGGCATAAAAAACGTAGTTACGTATATAGTAAACTTCCTTCTCAAAAGAGTCAGTTTTTCAGTTTTTATGCATTTTTATTTTTTAACTTAAGTTACTCTTATATGCTAAACAAAAAACGCTTAAAAATTAGCTTAAATTACTTAAAAATAATCTTATTCTAACTTAATGGCCCCATGCGGGCACTCTAAGTTAAACCTAACACTTAAACTATGTCTTTCGACGAATCTTACAGTCTACTTTTATTTCTATTTTAACATTAATTAATACTAAAACTAAGAAAATAAATTTTAATCAAAAACTTAGTATATGGACATTTTTTAATTTTTTTATAAAACTTAAAACTAAAAGCCTACAAACTACCTAAAAATAAATCTTAATCTACTTAACATACTTACATCTAACACAAACATAGACATACATAAATATATATATACATAATATGTATATACATAATATATAAATACATGCATATATATATTTTTGTTTTTTATATTTTTTTTTTCTTAAAACTAACTTAATCCTACCTAAAACTATGTAAGCCGGCCATGGCTAACAAAAAAATTAGGCTGGCCCACCTTGCTTCACATGAAGCTACACATCACTGAAGGAGTTTGACGACGAAGCATCCTCCCCTTCAACAAGCCACCAAAAGTGTTGGTGCTGCTGAGCAACATCCCTCATGTTGCGACTCCCTACCGCCCTACTGAAACGGAGACGCTCCGCACTGCCATGTGCGACGTCTCTGTCGTAGTTGAGTCGCCTGTCCGCAGCTGTTCGAGCAACGTGGAAGATTAGCGGTTCTCAAAAGAGTAGATCCAGATCTCTGACACAAATATTATATCGGGTAAATACATAAACCCTTCGAGATTACATACCAATGAGTCGAAATTTTGTAGCAAGCTTCTTACATTTTGATGCACGATGAAAATAGGATTATTATCATAATAATATCATAATATCATGTTATCATATTATTATCATAACTGGGAAAGAAAAAGAAATCATGGCAATTTTTTATGGTTTTAGTGGTAAAGTCGTTGTGTACGTTAATATTGTCAAGGTCATCAAAAGATCTTATGACAACAACTTTACCACTTTCAACCTTTCTCAACAAAATATTTGAGTTATTGAACCATAAGTATTTATATTTTTTTTCTAGTTTTTTTCGCAGCCATAAACAAGCCTCTAGTGTACTTAGTGAAATAATCATTAATTAAAATATTATTTCTGCTTCCAGCACCAAACATAGAAGAATTTAGAGTTTTCTTTGCCTATCGTTTGCCGTTCATAATCCTCTGTTTGGCTTCAGTAGATGACAGATGAACACGTAAGATGTTAGATTTTGTCGTATTACCAGAGTTACGTTTATGTAGCATTTTTCGATTTAATTAGCGACATCAAAAATTGTTTGTACACTCTCTACTGGGTTAAGAATACTTACCTCAGGCACACCAACTATTTCAATCACTCTTTCCATTTTTTTCTGTTCCATCCAAGTTCAATTTACTCTCCAGCGACGAAACTGTCGATCTCAGTGAGGAATTTTTTTCTTTCAACTGCTGAACCGTATGGATCGAGAAAAAAATTCTCCTTTTGAATGTGGATTTGACCCAATATCATCTTCTCGACTACCATTTTCACAATTTTTTTTTTTTTAATCACAACTATTTTCTAATTTTTGATGTAGAAATTGCATTAATTTTACCAATAATTATAATTATTAATTATTCAAATTTATTAATATGATCAATATCATCTATTATTTTCATTTTTATTTTATTTTATTTTATTAATATTTTTCAGGCTAAGAATTCCTTCAAACAGCATTTGGTGGGTTTTTGAACTGCTGTCAATGTTCAATAATACTGCACTTTCTATAGACTGTGACTATAGACTCTATAGATTGCTTGCTGGTTGACGCCGTAACACTTTTTATCATGTTGTTGGTACTAGTCTTTGCACTTGTTTATTGAGCTGCTTCAAGGAGCTGCTTCACTAGCCCACTTCGTTTTATTATTATTCGGTCTTCCATATATGTAATCTACGAGTATAGTGAGAAAGGTTAAGGTTAGTCCGCACCCGCAGAGCTCCTATACCGGTGTAAGGCTATTTAATGCCCGGTATCTGGGCACATAACACTAACCGAGGCATCGTCGCTCACGAGGCATTCAAAGCAAATACGTGTTTTGTTTGTGATCATTCTAACAACATGCCCGACTACTTTGGTCAGTCGTTCATAGACTTCGACAGAGGATAGACGTGTTGACGTGATTCGGCTTTTTCACAAGTGATTCAGTTTAAAACATAATTAGTTGTTAATTTCTTAATTCACTCGTTAGCCCAGCGGCCAGTGGCGTCGGCCATTGAAGCGTGGCATACAGGTTTACGGGTTCGATCCCCCAGGTCAAACTTGGAACTTTTTTTTTTCGTTTTTTTTTTTCGTTTTCTACACAAAGTGTGATAAAAACAAAACCATAAATAATTAACAAATAACGTGATGGATGGTGGAGAGCCCTCCGCTCTTCCCATAACGGGAGTTGGAAAAGGCAGTAATAGTGTTGCCAGTGCCGTTAAAGCCATTAAAAGGAGGAGGAGTTTGAAAACCCCTCCTAACCTAAGAAAAAAAAGAATAAATGCCGTCGAAACAGCAGATGAGGTCCGTCATGAGGGGGGCAAAAACAACTTTGCCTCTCTAGCGTCATCCGAATAGGAAGATGAGGATGAACAAATAAATGACATCAACATCAGTATACATAAGCTGACAGAGAAAGTGCTTGCTATTAAGCAAAGGCAAACTGCACGCAGGCAGAGGGAGCAACTAGAAGTAGAGAGCTCCCAACATCAAAAGCCACAAGAGCAGAAACAACAACTACAGCAACAACAAAACCAGCAGCAGCAGAAACAACAACAGCAGCAAACAAAACAGCTGCAGCAGAAACAACAGCAGCAGCAGAAACAGCAACAGCTGCAAAAACAACAACAGCTGAAACCACAGGAGCAGAAAAAACAGCAGCAGCAGCAACAACACCAGCAGCAGCAGCAACAACAGCAGCAGAAGAAGAAGAAGGAGAAGGTGCCTCCTATCAACACCTATAAACTAGAGGTAAATGCAACCAAGGACCTGTGTAAGTTGGTCATTGGTAATAACTTTAATATTAAGAGATTGGGGAACGACCGAGATGCCATCCACTGTAACACAGTGGAGGGTTACGAGAAAGTGAAAGAGCTCCTAAAAGAAACGACGACGGAGCACTACTCATTCACAACGAAGTGTGAAAAGCGGCAATCGATGCTCCTGAAGGGGTTGGAACCGTCTTCTGATCCTGAGGAGATCCTGGCACTGCTCAAAGAGAAGGAGTGCGAAGGACTCAAGTTTGTGGGGGTAAAGCCATTTACCACAGCAAGAGCCAGACGAGAGAAACGGAGTCTGCCGTTCTTCCTGGTGCAGCTCAGTCCCGAAAGCCTCCTGGATAGTCTAAGGAGTATCAATGTCCTAGACTACCAGGTGGTTTACTGGGAAAAACTAAAAAGGAGCGAAGGCATTACACAATGCGTTCGCTGCCAGAGGTTCGGGCACGCCGCGTCGAACTGCCAAATGAAGCCTCGATGCGTGAAGTGCGCAAAGAACCATAGTTCCGAGGAGTGTGCTCTGGGTGTTCACGGAGCATCCGATGGGTCGCAGCTCTCGTGCGTGTTATGTGGGAACGTGGGACACACCGCAAACAATCGGGGTTATCCTAAGTTCGCTGACATTAAGAAAGCAAAACTGGCTCGGCAGCAGAAGGTGGAGGTCAAACGTTCACCTGTTAGATTTCAAACACCAGCCGTCACGTCCCAAATTTCTTACGCCCAAATGGCGTCAGGTAGGGGGGCTACGGTACAGCAAGCGGCTGTTGCTTCTCCGGCACCAATGCCGAGAACAACGGAAGCTGCACCTAACATGCTGGCCATCTTGCTCTCAATCCAAGAGCAGATGGCTCAGCTGCAAAAGCAGATGCAAGAACAGGCCAAGCGGGTGGACCAGATCTACTCGCTGCTGCCGGGCCTAACGCAACACTTGTCGTAATGGGTACGCACATGGTGGAGTAAACTTTGAAGGTCCTTGCGGTGAATGTTAAATCACTGATTAGGATCGAACGAAGAGCCGCGATGTTTAAATTGCTACAAGACCAAACTCCTTATGTGCTTTTCGCTAGCGAAACCAAGCTAACCGATATGCACAAACTGGAGTACAATAATTATATTGTTAGAAGAAGAAATCGGACCAGATCCAAACGTGGAGGTGGTGTCGCGATCTTCATTAAAGAAGGTATAAACTTTCACAGAGTTTACAAGGGAGTGTTGCGCAGGTTCCGGGGGTTTGGAGGCAGTCGTCATTTACATACCGCTCCGCAGTGGAAAGCGGCTGTACTTGGCCTCTGTTTATGCACCTGAGGCTTCACAATCCACCCTATTTATTACAGAGCTCGACATGCTTTTTCGACTACTGAGGCTGGAATCGCGGGAGAATTATTTTATAATCGGCGGGGATTTCAACGCTAGACACAGAGATTGGGGAAATAATTTGCCAAATACTAGAGGGAACCTACTACTCGATTGGTGGGGTCAGCACGATATCATGTACAGACTCGGTCTTAAAGCGACGGATAACCCGTCGTTTCCCAGAGGCGGGTCTTATTTGGATCTACTGCTGTACGACGAACGCATACGACTGACAGGTACGCATTTACAAACGCTAAACTGTCTGCGCACATTCGTGTATGACAGTGACCATTGCGGTTTTAGCACCGAAATTATAGTTCCTAACGAAGTTGCGGAATTGGAGGAGTTTGTCCGCAGATATTCTTACAACTACAGTAAGACTCGATGGACACGCTTCTCCGCAACCTTGACAAGAGCGCTCTCCTCGAACACGCTCCACCCACCGTCCAATAGGAATTTGTCAAACGAGGATATCGACAATTACCTAAAACAAATGGACGAGACAATTAAACAAACTATGGACACTACAATACCGGGGTATCGACGTACGACTAACGAAGACCTGTTCCGCAATCCTACTATTGACGCACTGCACCGACAGAAAAGTAGACTTCTGACAAGACTTAAAAACTTGTACAGACAGTTAACTGACCGACAAGACCCGGAGATTAGGACACTCAAGTCGTCGATTAAAAATATTCAAACGCTAATAAAAGAGAATTACAGAATCTCTGTAAGTTTGTATTGGAACAACAAGGTTCGGGCTGTAAACACCAGCAACCCGAATATGTTCCCGCAAATAAATAAACTATTTCGGAGAATAAATCAAAACGACTTTCAGTGTCTTAAAATAGCCCGGACAACAGACAACGAACGGTTACTGACAATAGCAGGTATTGATCCAAATGAAGCCGCTGACGATGACGACTTCTTTGTGATCGGGCATCCACAGGAGAAGGTCGAGACCATAGGGGCGACTTTCCAGGAAGTATACAAGGCCATTGATATCATTGGCCCTAATTATGACCTGGACAATCGCGTCTTGTTGCACGACTTCTGCATTCGAAATGGAATAGGGAACTGGCGATCCGAGAGCTGTGGTTTCACCCGGTTCAACGACGAAAATATTGCAAATAATGTCATTGCCAGAGAGGGTGACCTACCCCCATTCATTTCGAAGGAAGAACTCCATGAGATCTTCGACACAATCAGGGCTAAGAAATCAGTGGGGACCGATGGTATTCCGAACATCGTGCTTCGACATCTTCCTCTAGAAGCGGTGGATATCTACACCACCCTGTTTAATAATGTAATGAATAATGCACATTATCCAGCGCATTGGAAAACGGCGGTGGTTCAACCTATCCCCAAAAAGGGAAGGGATATATCCAATCCGGCGAATCTCCAGTCGATAAGTCTCCTTCCGAATATCAGTAAGGTTTTTGAAAAAGTAATCAATAGAGCTCTGTGTAGGTGGGTTGAGGACAAACATATAGTTCCGGATAATCAATTCGGTTTTAAGGCGGGACATGATATCTCACATGCCGCGTCTAAACTGGTTTCTGATATCCAATGGAACAAAGGCAAGAAACAGTGAACTGGTGCCTGCCTTGTTGACTTGGAGAAGACCTTCGACACCGTATGGTTAGAGGGTCTTTTCTATAAGCTGACTAGGCTGGGGATCAGTAAACCACTCTTGTACATTCTTTATAATATGCTAACCAACAGACAGTTCATCGTGAAAAATGGTGATGTGACTTCTGTTGGAATATTTCAAATTAAAAATGGTCTTCAGCAAGGCGCGATCAATTCGCCGATCCTATTTAACGTTTATACAAGCGACTTGATAGGTTCACTTCCCCATACTATTGCGTACGCAGATGATTTGATAGCGTACAGAACAGGTCCAAAAATCGAGGTTATTAATACTCTCTTACAGCGTGACTTCGATAAGATTAGACGATTTTGCGATGACTGGAAGTTGAAAATCAACTTTCAGAAGTCGGAAACCATTCTCTTTAGGACGTCGTTGTCTGATGCCTCTAGGGATACCAGAAAAAATTGGCGAAGGTTCTCAATCATTGGACAGCACGGACAGCCTCTTGCCCGTCGAAATGGAGTCAGATACCTTGGGATCTGGCTAGATCAGTTTCTGTATAGAGTGCCTGTGTGGGGCCAGTAAGTTAGTATAAGATTGTTAAGTAATTTTAAGCTAGCATTTAAGCATTTTTTGTTAGTATGTAAGAGTTAATGATTAAGAAAATAAAATGCTTTAAAACTGAAACTGAACTGAACCCGAGTACTTTGGGAGATGCATCGTGGAAGTCTAATGGGAAGACATTTTCAATCAATCACATGAAATCGATGTAAATCAGTAGTAGTAGGACGACATTTTCAATGAAACTCTAATACTGATTGAGAATTTATGCGTATCAATAAATAATATAGTGCTCTGTCAACTTACTCTGCCGGGTTTGATATGAAGCAGAAATGAGATGTAAGACAGCAATTCAACGTAGAGCAGCAACAACATTTTGTTAAAACATAAAGAAGACTTTGAGTTGCTAATAAAAACAAAATGCACGCGACAAAGTCATCCAACGTGTTTCAAAACTGGCGAGATTTTCTAGCCGCTCCAGGATTCACAGAAAAAACATTTCTTATCAATTTGATATTGGCACAGCAGTCCATTTAGGCAAAAGTGCTTGCATGGGGTGTCGGGCATGAAAAGACCGTTCTTCCCCACCCATTGGCGACTTTCAGACATCCTGTCTTTTTGGATCTTCTGTCACACCGTGAGCTTCTGATTCGTCATGAGTCTCCCTAAGGGTTTCACCGACCGAACCACTTTGTTCTCATCTGAGAAGAAGACCGCCGTATATTCCGAAAGGGTGCGACCTAAGCTCAACAGAAAACTAATTCCTAATTCCTATATATTTTTCGAGAAGTACAGAGCTGTGCAAAATTATAAACCCAAACAACAATTTTTATTCTTCTTTTAATGAGTAATAAACATTTATTATTGTTTTTGTTCCAAAATTCAGGGATTATGATCACGATTCGCGGAAACAAAAAAGAATTACACCATTAAAGCAAACGGTTGTATTAGAAAATATTAGCTAAAAAGTAAAAATGGATATTTCATACAACAATTTATTTGAAATTTTTGTCAACCTCTCGAATAAAAAAGAGCACACGTGTTCCGCAAAATGTAATTACCAGCTGTCCGATGAAGATTTGTCAAGCCGAAGCATGTCCGAAATTAAAATCAACTTAACATCCATTTGTGTGTATCTTCAATCAAAATGGGTCGCGAAATTTCAAAAAGAACAGGGAATAGTTGGAAAATTGTCTCCAAATCAATAATGAAAAAACAGAACTAAGATTTTAAAAGTACATCAGAGTCATCAAGAGGAAGGCCAGGGAAATCAATAACTGATTCATAAAAAACAAAAACTAATATCTTTTACTGAAAACATAGCCACTGAAGATCTTTCTAATGCCTTAGCAATAAAGCATAATAATGATCATGAAAAGATGAAAGAAGATGTAACCAACGCAGTCACTGCCGCAAGTCCATTGCGAGTCAAAAGAATAAATGAAGGCATTTCTACTAAACAAAAGTATCTTATCAAGTATATTAGTGATAATGCGTTGGCTTTGTTTATGGATTCCTTTTGAAATGGATTTGAATGGATTGAAAAAGGAATATACCATATAAGATTTTAAGAAGTTCCCTGAGAAAATACAACGTAGATGTTCTTCCATCCTATAGATTTATAACATTTGCCAAAAATAGTGGCAGTTCCAGGAAATTACGAAATCACGAAAATATCAGCTAGAGGGAAACTTTAAGACGTGATGGATACATACTGCAAGGCGGCTTTTTGAAAATCATTGCACTTCCAAGAATTTCGTGATGTGATGGATAATTTGAGCAAGGTGCCTACAAGCAAAAAAATAAATACACCAGGTAATGAAACAGATGTAAACATGTATATGGCCTCAGTTGTTCCACTGAGACTTCAGAGTTCAAATGGTGAACAATGGAGGAATCCTCATCCATCATCAGTTCATTCATTCTGACCCATAACATTTCAATATGCAAAGGAAACCAGAGAACTCATAAAAAGTACAGATAACGATGTCAAAAGTCAAATTGCTAATCTGCACCATACTGTATATGAAGTTAATGACAAAATAAGGATAGTTGTCAACCACGAGTCCTTTTTAACTATGATTGACGAAAAAGTTATGAATGAAATTATAGATGTAAGGTCAATGCGATTTGCATCATATGCAAAGGAAAAACTTCAACTACGAAGATGAATCAAATGCTAACGAACAGCACTACGAATATAGAATCTCTCTATTACATACAAGAATTAGATGAATGGAATTTATTTTGAAACTCGAATCAAGGAGAAAGAAAAGAAGCACAAGAAATTAAAAAAAAGACAAGGACCAACATCAGAGAGTTGTGCAGTGAATTCGTTTTTGTTTATTTTGCAAAGCCATTTAACTATGGCCTACCTTATACCAAATAAGAACATCTTAATAATGCAAATTTATTTGTTTTATCACTACTTACCAAAACCCAGACTTGACTTCCTGAAGATGAGTAAGTCAATAAGGAAACACGGCAGAGTAACAAGGGCAGTTTTAAGGGTATTATGAAACAATAAAACCAAGTTTCGAAAAATTTTACATTACATTAATTCCCTGTTTTAACTGAATTTTAGGGGATCACTTACTGCCTTAGCTGATGACATAGGCTGTGCGTAGGGGCCCGATGGTGTATTGAACTTGGTTGCTGAAATCAACTGGAATTTTATTATATTTAGGATCTGCTTCTGCGAACATAGATTAAGCATAAGCTCGAAAGCTAAAATTATGTTTTTGAGTTTATAGGCTGCAACTGGCCCTAACGTTCAGTTATATTTTCATTCATAGGATTGTTAACAATTTAAATCGACAGGCTGCATTTGTGTTTCAGCAGTGTATTCTCCAACTTTCAGTAGCACGCCTCGACGCAATGATAAGTATTTTATAATAGTAAATGTAGAAGAGTTTAAGTATTTGGGACTCACTATTGACTATGGGATGAGCTTTTCAAAATATACGCAGGACTTAAAGAAATATTTTCGCTGCAGTCTCAGATATTTTTATTACATGAAAAATGTTTGCTCGAATAAGCTACTTAAAATTATTTATTTTTGTATTTTCCACTTGCAGCTTCAATACGGCATTGCGAGTTGGGGAAGGTGCTTATATCAACAAAATACAGACTCTTAGTTTTACAAAAAAATATTTTAAGGAAAATATGCAGATTTGTTTCGTGACATAAAAATTTTACCAGTCCGCCATTTGTACTGTTTTAAAGTGTTAAAAATATTCTTTGTCAGGTCGGGTAATCTCAATTTCAGGCTAATCTCTGATTATATTCTTCGTAGAAGCTTAGCGAATGTTGTGACTGTTCCCATTTCTCGTACAACACCTTTTCAAAATTTGTATACAGTTTCATTCTGCCAATCAGTCAGTGCTGTTCGGAGCTTTGACCGGGAAAGTACTTCTGATCATAAGCGTGTGTCAAAACAAACCCAAAATTCCCAAACGAAATCGGTCACCTAATGTTGAAGATCACCGGTCTTCTAACATAAAGGTATTTAAAATGGGTTCTAGATGAAACAATTCTAGAACAAACTATTTCGCGATGTTGCCGTGTCTACCGGATTCGGACAACGATGACATAGACTGTGATGAAGGTTTATCTCAATCCGCTTGGATAAAAAAGCAAAAATCCCCTCGGTGTGCGTTTTGCAAAAAACCCTCCACGATGTCCATGTATGGACATAGCGAGAAAAACTGCCACATCAAGACTCATTGCGCTATTTGTGCCGAGTGCCACAAAACTGATGATTAAAATGCGCCAACTGCAATGGAATACACAAATCAACTGATCTTGCGTCTGTTAGTCGTCAAAGTTTTATGGAAATGAGAGAAAAACTCTCTGCCAAAACAAAACAAAACGTGTTAGAAGGGCAGAACCAACTTTTGAATCCAACATCATGGATTTTTCCTCACTACCAATAAATCGAAGTGTAACAGCTAGCATGACACCCAAAACTGCAAACACCTTTAACTACAACACATCGAATGCATGGACCAAAACTACCAACAACAATGGCGTGAAGAACCACGAAGAGCTCTTTTCTCTCGAAGAAATAAATTCACTCACTGCAGAGATGATCACCTTGCTCGGTAATTGTACTACTAAGGCAGAACAATTTAATACCATAGCAAAGCTTGCAATTAAATATTTGTATAAAACTAAGTAATGAGTTTATGTAGCTTAATGTTGGAATGCTAGAAGCATTCGAGGAAAGCTATTAGAATTTTATTCTTTTCTTAGTAAATTTAATATTGACTTAGCATTAGTTTCTGAGACATGGTTAAACTCAACAGATCGTTTGTTTAATTCCGTGTATAAATGTTATCGTCTGGTTGGGGGTAGGGAGAAGTGGTGGCAGTGTTGCCGTAGTAATAAAACGATTGTTAAAGCATAGAGTACTTCCTATTATAAAAATGAAATTAATTGAAGCCATTGGTATTGAAATTCATTTTATTAATGGTCTATCGCTAAAAATTTATAGCTTTTATTTTCCAGGTGGGGCAACTGCACCTCAAAAAAGAGTCGATCTCCGCAATGACTTTCTATGGTTAATTAATACTACCGATTTGTTCCTAATAGGTGGTGACTTTAACTGCAGACATAGGCGTTGGGGTTGCGTTAGAGCTAATGCTTGGGTTAACATTTTAGCTGACCTAAATTTAACACATCCTTTTGAAATCCTTTTTCCACCAAATCCTTCTTACATTCCGTCTAGTAGAAAAAGAAACCCATCCACATTAGATCTATTTGTAACAACATGCCTGACCTCTTGACTCCACCTATAACCCTCAATGAACTAAGTTCCGACCATTTACCTGTTAAGTGTAATATAATAGCTTCTCCAGTGCAATGCACAAACCAAGTCTATCACTTTGGAAATGCAAACTGGAACTTGTTTAGGAGCCTGACTAAGGTAAAACTAGAAAATTCTCTGGTTGAAAATAACAGCCCATCTCACATTGATAAGAATTTAAATTCTTTTACTCATGCTATTTTGGAAAGTCAGTCGTTCACAGACCGTCGTGGAGTGAAAACGTGTTTCGGCTTTTATCGAGTAAAAAAGAAATATACCATATTACGTGAAAACCCGTATTTGATAACATTTTGTAAAGGGTCAATCAGCCCAGTGGAAGGGGTGATCAGTCGTTCATAGACCTCGACAGAGGATAGACGTGTGTCGGCTTCTTTTCATGTGAAAAAAAAAAGTTTCAAAAAAACAAATAGAATCGTTTAAGTCATGTGCTTCGGTGGCGCAATAGGTAGTAGTGCCGGCCGAGAAACCAAGGGTCCTAGGTTCGATCCCCGGAAAAGGACGGCCTTTTTTTTAATTATTAAAAATCAAAGAAAATAATTATACCACAAAGTAAAACAAGTTCAGTGAAACCAGAAGATGAGTGATGGTGAACGGTCCGCTATCCAAATAGCGGGTCCGGGAGATAGCACGATGTCATCTGATGACCAGACCGTAATTTCGGCCCGTTCGGAAATTACGACGAAGAGGAGGAGGAAGCTGAAGCCAACTCCAAACCTCGTGAAGCGCAATTCCCTATCACCATCTACTGAGAAGCTGCCTGGTGGAGCAAGGGAAGAGGCGCCAACGACTTCTACAAAAGCAGCAAGACAACAACAACAGTGAAAGCAGACAGACGAATACCCATATGTTTCTGACGGTGGGGAAGGCCACTACATGGGTGGAAACAATAGTTTCTCATTCCTAGCTGCCTCTGAGTCAGATGACGAAGAGGACGAGGTCAAAGCCATTAATAGTAGCATAATGCAGCTACAGCAACAAGTGCTTGCTATAAGAGCGAAGCAAGTGGCAAGGAGGGAAAAGGAGTTACAGCAAAAACTTCAGATCCCTCAAAAGCAACTAAACACCAACGTGGAGCTACCACAACAAGGAAAACATAACCAGCCACTAAAATAACAAAAACTACAAAAAGCAGTACAAGAACTAACGAGGAAAGATCATTAACAATAACCCAAAAATAAACAACAAAAACAACAACAGCAACAAAAATCGCAGCAGCAGCAGCAGCAACAGCAGCAACAGCAGCAACATCAGCAGCAGAAGGAACAGCAACAGCTACAACAACAACAACAAACGAAATCAACAAAACAACGAGTTCCACCTATAAACACATATAAGATGGAACTAAAGGAAACCATTGAACTATGTAAGTCGGCCATAGGAAATAATTTTTACATTAAAAAACTTAGTTTAGATAGGCATGCGATCCACTGTAACACAGTGGAACGCTATACTAAAATAAAAAACTTACTGAAAGAATCGACGAAGAAGTTCTTCTCCTACACCCCGAAGGGGGACAAGCTGCAAACAATGCTGCTGAGGGGGATTGAACCGTCGACTGATCCGGAGGAGCTCCTTGCACTGCTGAAAGAGAAGGAGTGCGAAGAGCTCAAATTCGTAGGGGTTAAGCCATTCATCACGGCTAGAGCCAAAAGTGAGAAGCGGAAACTACCGTTCTTCCTGGTTCAGCTAAGTCCCAACAGCAAACTGGATGGTCTGAGGAGCATCAAAGTCCTAGACTACCAGGTTGTACACTGGGAAAAATTAAAGAGGAGCGAAAACATTTTACAATGTGTTCGCTGCCAAAGGTTCGGGCACACCGCGTCAAATTGCGAAATGCAGCCTCGATGCGTGAAGTGTGGAAAGAACCACAAGTCCGAGGAATGCGCTCTAGGCAAGGACGGAACGTAAGAAAAAAGCCAACTCTCTTGCGCGTTATGTAGGAACAAGGGACACACCGCAAATTATCGGGGTTGTCCCAAATTCCAATACATCAAAAGAGTAAATCTAGCTCGGCAGCAGAAAGTGGAAATTAAACGTCCACTCGTGCAGACACAAACACCAGCCGTTACTCCCAATGTTACCTACGCCCAAATGGCGGCAGGTAGGGGAAATACGGTACAACAACCAAAGGTAGCTTCTCAGGCCCCAGCGCCTAGAGCACCGGAACCTGTACCTGACATGCTGGCTATCTTGCTCTCTATTCAGGGGCAGATGGCTCAGCTGCAGCGTCAAATACAGGAACAGGCTAAGCGAGTAGATCAAATATACGCGCTGCAGCCGGGCCTAACGCACCTCCAGTCGTAATGGGTACGTACATGGCGGAGCAAACCCTGAAGGTCCTTGCAGTGAATGTTAATTTACTGACTAGGTTCGAACGAAGAGCCACACTATTTAAGTTGCTTAAAGACCAAGCCCCTGATGTGCTCTTGGTTAGCGAAACTAAGCTTACCAAGAGACACAAAATGAGGCACAAAAGATATAAAATAGTACGGAGAAACCGAACCAACTCCATTCAGGGAGGAGGCGTTGCGATTTTAGTACGAAAAGGTATAAGTTTTAAAAGAGTATACAGTCGTTTAGTACGTAGGTTCCAGGTGCTGGAAGCATGCATCCTGTATATCCCTTTCCGTAGTGGAAAACGGTTATACATGGTGTCTGTTTATGCACCTAAGGCTACTCAATCCACTTCATTTATCTCAGAGCTCGAGACACTTTTTCGATTCCTA
This sequence comes from Volucella bombylans, assembly GCA_949129095.1. Taxonomy (NCBI): domain Eukaryota; kingdom Metazoa; phylum Arthropoda; class Insecta; order Diptera; family Syrphidae; genus Volucella; species Volucella bombylans. The sequence continues at coordinate 185,274,135 of OX422140.1, read as the reverse complement.
TGACTGGAATTGGAGGAGAACTACTTTATTATCGGCGGAGATTTCAACGCCAAATATAGTGATTGGGGAAATAATACTCCAAATAATAGAGGGAACCTACTATTCAATTGGTGGGGTCAGCACAGTATAATGTATCGACTCGGCCTTAAGGCGACGGATAGTCCGTCGTTTCCCAGACACGGGTCCTATTTGGATCTCCTGCTGTTCGACACACGAATACACCTGACATGCACAAACCAACAAACCATAAACTGTCTACGCACTTTTGTGTACGACAGTGACCTTTGCGGTCTCAATACCGAAATAACCATTCCGAACGAAGCTGCGGAATTGGACGAGTTTGTTCAAAGGCATGCCTATAACTATAGTAGGGTGCGTTGGACACACTTCTCCAGAACACTGACGAGAGCACTCTCCTAGAATTCGCTCTACCCACCGTCCAACAGAAATCTGTCAAACGAGGAGATTGGCAGGTATCTAAAACTAATGGACGAGACAATTAAACGAACAATGGACAAAATGATACCTCGGTATCAACACACTGACGACGAAGACATATTCCGCAACGCTACCTGTTTTAGAATAGAATTTTAGAATGCGAAATAAGTTTAGTATCAGTAAAAGAATCGAAACTGGTTTGATGGTATGTACCTCTTTAATGGTTGAATCACAAGTGAAAGAATGTTACATTTCAAAGCAAAGATTAACTTTAGTGTTATACATTAAGTGTTATACATCATTAAATGTGTATGAGAGCGCAATTTAGTTTGAATATGATACATTAATATAAGAGATTATTATTGAGTCGTACAAATTTACAAATTATTGAAAGTACAAACAAAACTTGAAGTAAGAATTGAAATCAAAAAGTATGTACATTATAACTTTATGGATAGAATTTGAAAGTACGTATAAATGGATTTATATTTCCAAACATTCCGCCGGCCCTGGAACGAAGTTTCAGCATAGAGGTAGTACTGCTAGCTTATGTATTGGTCTAAGTAATTGTCCATTGGCAGTTTTTAAGGTCACAACACGAACCTTGCCATCCTTGCCTGGGTGGATAGCTGTAATTCGACCCATAGACCATTTCCCCGGTGGTAGGTTTGTATCTTTGATGACGACCAAATCGTTGAGCTGAATATTGGATTGAGGTTGTGACCACCGTGGTCTTTGCTGAAGTGAGGTCAGGTACTCTAAGCTCCAACGGATTGCCAACAGGAGAGTCTATTTGGATTTATGTTGTCTAGTGACGGTTCGGGAACAGCTGAGTAAGATTCACCTAGAACAAAATGTGCTGGGGTTAATGGATCTAAATCATTATCAGATTGTTGACACAAAGGACGGGAGTTTAGTAAAGCTTCAATTTGAGTTAATAGAGTATAATATTCGTCGAATGTTAAAATATTTGACCCAATAACACGCCGAAGGTGTTGCTTAACGGATTTAACGCCCGCTTCCCACAACCCTCCGAAATGTGGTGCCGAGGGGGGAATAAAATGCCAAGTGATACCATCACGAGCAAGGGATTCGGCAACGATAGAATTATGATGTTGTGATAACGTGTGTTGGTGCATCTCTGAAAGCATTCTGGCAGATCCGTGGAAGTTGGTGCCGTTATCTGAGTAAATATGTGACGGCTTACCACGACGAGCAGTGAATCGACGAAAGGCTGCTAAGAATGCATCTGTGGTGAGGTCGCTCACCAACTCCAAATGTATGGCCTTCGTCACGAGACATACAAATAAGGATATATAGCCTTTCGAAGTGTGAACCTTGCGTCCGATTTTAATTTTAAGTATGATAGGTCCAGCATAGTCGCATCCGCAATGTACAAATGGTCGGCTTGGTTGAATACGCTGCGCTGGAAGATTTCCCATAATTTGCGTTATTGTAGATTTTCTTTGTCGAAAACATTTGACACAGCTATGTGTAATTTTGCGCAGAAGATTTCGACATCCGATAATCCAATATTCTTGGCGAATTACTGCAAGTAGTGTAGATACTCCCGGATGTAGTAAGCGTTGATGAGCCTCGATTGCGATAAGGGTTGTCACAGCATGACCTTTTGGGATAATTATTGGGTGCTTTACGTTGTACGTGATATTTGCCTCGTGAAGCCTTCCTCCTACTCGAAGTATCTGGTCATCATCTAAGAAAGGATTAAGATTAAGTACAATGTATTTTCCAAAGTAAATATTTTGGATCCATTTGATGATTTCACGCTTTGCGGAGTAAAATTCTTGAGTAGCGAGGTCATCGGTTTTCTTTTCACATAGTTTTCTGCATTTCGAAATAAACCTTAGTATGAAGGCAACTATACGAATGAGTCTTGTCCACGACGATACTCGTGATGCTAGAGTTTCGAATGGATGATCAAAATTGGTAACGACTATACATGTTTGGCGATTCTTTTTCTCCTCTTGCTTGCAAGTAGGGTGTTCCTGAAAATTAGTTATTATCGGCCAGGTATCGTTGCTTTTCCTTAGCCAACTTGGACCTTTCCACCATAGTGAATGATTTATTAATAGTGACGGCGAAACGCCTCGAGATGCACAGTCAGCTGGGTTTTCTTCTGACCTTACGTGATACCACCTGTTTCGGGGAATCGTGTTGAGTATTTCGGCGGTTCGATTTCCCACGAACGTATCCCACCGCCGAGAAGGGGACGATAGCCAAGATAGAACAACCTGTGAATCACACCAAGCGAAGACATTTGAGCATTTTATATTTAGAGAATTTTGCACAGCGTCGATCAACCGTGCCAACAAGAGCGCACCACACAGCTCAAGTCGCGGTATGGTAAGTTGTTTAATTGGTGCAACTCGAGTTTTAGCTGCAACTATGGTTGTTGTTATGTCTCCACTGGGAAGTATAAACCGTGAGTAGATGACTGCAGCGTAGGCGAAAATCGAAAATCGCACAAGGGGCAGGAGAAGATGAATTTTGGGTGAACGAATTTGTTGATGAGCTAGCTTCTGCAGTAGTACTACCAAGATGTACCAAACTATGGTGACGTGAATTGCAACTTTTGCATCTGAATTTAGACGGACAACGAACTGAAGCATGACCAGCTCGCAAATTTACAAATTATTGAAAGTACAAACAAAACTTGAAGTAAGAATTGAAATCGAAAAGTATGTACAGTATAACTTTATGGATAGAATTTGAAAGTACGTATAAATGGATTTATATTTCCAAACACTACCATTGACGTATTGCACCAACATAAAAGTAGACTTCTGTCAAGATTAAAAACCTTGTACAGTTTACTGACAGACATAACCCGGAGATTATGACGCTAAAGTCGTCGATCAAAAACCTCCAAGTATTAATAAAAGAAAATTACAGAGCATCTGTAAGTTTGTATTGGAACAACAAAATTCGAGCTGTAAACACCAGCAACCCGAATATGTTTCCACAAATAAATAAAATATTTCGGAGGAAAGATCACAACGACCTTTCGTGTCTTAAAATCGCCCAAACGACGGACAACGAGAACATACTTATAGCAGCAGTCATCGATCCAAATGAGGCTGTTGATGATGACAACTTCTTTGTGATAATAATGTCATCACCAACGATAGGGTACTACCCCCGTTCATTTCGAAGAAAGAGCTCCGAACGATCTTTGAATCACTTAGAAGTAAGAAATCAGTGGGAACCGATGAAATACCGAATATTGTGCTTCGACATCTCCCTCTAGAAGCGGTGAACATTTCTACCACCCTGTTCAATAATGCAATGAATAATTCACATTATCCAGCGCATTGGAAAACTGCGGTGGTACATCCCATCCCCAAAAGTGATAAAGGCACTTTCAATCCGGCGAATCTCCGCTCGATCAGTCTTCTTTCAAACAACAGTAAGGTGTTCGAGAAGGTGATCAATTGAGTCCTGACTAAATGGGTTGAGGACAGAAATATACTCGTAGTTCCGGATAATCAATTCGGTTTCAAAGCGGGGCATGATATCATTCATGCTGCGTCGAAACTGGTTTCTGATATCCAATGGAACAAAGCCAAGAACCAGTGCACTGGTGCCTGCCTGATTGACTTGGAGAAAGCCTTCGATACCGTATGGTTAGAAGCACTCTTTTCAAGCTGGACAGGTTGGGCATTAGTAAACCACTGCTGTATATTCTTTTTGATATGCTTTCCAGTAGACAGTTCATCGTGAAGAATAGCGATGTGACTTCTGTTGGAACATTTAACATTAAAAATGGTCTGCAACAAGGTGCGGTAAATTCACCGATCCTATTCAACATTTACACAACTGATCTGATAGGTTCACTTCACCATGCCATAGCGTACGCAGACGACTTAATCGTGTAAAGATCAGGTCCAAAAATTGAGGTCATTAATATACTCTTGCAACGTGACTTCGATAAAATTAAACGATATTGCGATGACTGGAAGTTGAAAATCAATTTTCAGAAGTCGGAAACCATTTTGTTTAGGACGCCTCTGTCTGGGGCCTCTAGGGATACCAGAAAGAATTGGCGAAAGTTCTCGATCATGGGGCAGCACGGGCAGCCACTTGCTTGTCGAAATGTAGTCAGATACCTTGGGATCTGGCTAGATTAATTTCTTTATTTTAACAAACATATAGATGTTGCTCTGCCCAGAATCAAAGGTGCTTTTGCACTTACAAAGAGACTGTTTTACAACAGCCAACTCGATGCGAGGGTGAAGGTGATCTGCTACATGGCCCTTATCAGGCCCATGCTTGGATTTGGATGTCCCGTGTGGTTCAACGTGAGAGCAAGTTTATTGGAAAAGATTCGGGTGTTTGAGAGGGCTTGTCTTAGGACTTGTCTTCGTTTATACAGAACACCAGAGTCTCAGTACATCAAAGTCTATCCCAATGAGGTCTTGTACAATAGGGCGATCCTAATAAGAGTGGACAATTTCGTCATTAAATTGACTCGAAGGCTCATTGCAAGAGCAATGACCTCATCGAGCAACCTGATCTCCGGGCCTTTCTACCCCAATTATATGTATCACGAGAGAGTTCGCCTTGACGGCTTTATTCCTCCAGAAGCGTTTCTCTATTTAGATAGTAAAGGTCTTATCCAGGACAGATTGACGGTGCCGCTAATCTTCCACGTCGCTCGAACGGCTACGGACAGACGACTCAACTACGACAGAGACGTCGCACATGGCAGAGGTCTCCGGTTCAGTAGCGTGGTAGGGAGTCGCGACATGAGGGATGTTGCTCGACAGCACCAACACTTTTGGTGGCTAGTTGAAGGACAAGATGCTTCGTCGTCGAATGCTTAAAGTGATAAAGTAATAGACAGCTTCATCTGAGGCAAAGCGAGTCAGCCTAATTTTTTTTTTGGCCATGGCCGGCTTATATAATTTTAGGTAGAATTAAGATAGTTTTAAAAAAAAATATATAAAAACAAAAAAAAAATAAATAAATAAAAAAAAAATGATGAAAAAATATATATACATGTATTTATATATTATGTATATATATATTTATGTATGTCTATGTTTGTGTTAAATGTAAGTAGGTTAAGTAGATTAAGATTTATTTTTAGGTAGTTTGTAGGCTTTTAGTTTTAAGTTTTATAAACAATTAAAAAAAGATCCATATACTAAGTTTTTGCTTAAAATTTATTTTCTTAGTTTTGGTAGTAATAAATGTTAAAGTAGAAATAAAAGTAGACTGTAAGATTCGTCGAAAGACATAGTTTAAGTGTTAGGTTTAACTTAGAGTGCCCGCTTGGGGCCAGTGAGTTAGAATAAGATTATTTGTAAGTAATTTAAGCTAATTTTTAAGTGTTTTTTATTTAGCATATAAGAGTAATTTAAGTTAAAAAATAAAAACTGAAAAAAAAATTCTGAAACTGCTATTTTGGAAAGCGTTGAATAGTCAGTGCCAAAAACAACGGTTGTAAGATATGCTTCAAATGTTTTTCCGCATTACATTCTTGAAATGATAGTACTAAGAAACACTTGCAGATCTAGAAAGAGACGTACAAGAAATGATTTCTATCTCGGACTATATAAGCAAATGAATGCTCTAGTTAAATATGCTGTAGCCAACTTTAGAAACCAATCGTGGAACAAAAGACTACAAGGTTTAAATAAGGGTAGCCAACCATTCTGGAATGTTGTGAAAATAATAAAGAAAAAAAATACCTATATTCCTTCACTAAAGGTTGGTAGCTCTGTAATGTTTTCTTGCCCCGAAAAAGCAAACTCGGTTGCAGTTAACTTTTTCAAAAATCATTCGAGAATTAGTAGTGCTTCGCCAACAACGCACAATCAATCTTCCGTTGACCAGTCAGTGAATTTTGTTAATTCACATTCCTCTTTTAATGATATTATATTCGAGTAATATCATAATATAAACCTCTTAAGGAACTAAAAGATATTATACATAATTTAAAAACGGGGAAATCCTCCGGTTTTGATGGGATAAGAAATCTCTATCTTAAAAATCTCCCAGATTTTGCTCTTAATAAATTGACGGATCTCTTTAACAACTGTCTTAGATTGGGATACTTCCTAAATGACTGGAAAACTGCTAAGGTAATACCAATTTTAAAACCTGGGAAAGCACCTGACCTACCTTGTAGTTACAGGCCTATTAGTCTGCTAAGTTCACTTAGTAAGTGCCTGGAAAAAATTATAAAGAACAGAGTTCGAACTTTCGTTACTAACAGTGCAATTTTGCTCCCAGAGCAATTCGGATTTAGAGTTTTTCACAGCACTACTCATCAAGTGCATCGGATCAAAAATCATGTTAAAAAAAATCTGTCAGAGGGTAAAAGTACTGGCATGGTCATCTTGGACATAGAAAAAGCGTTCGATACTGTTTGGCATGATGGTTTGATTCATAAGCTAGTGAATTTTAAATTTCCCTCACATTTAATTAAAATCATTCAGGCATTTCTATCCTCCCGAAGTTTCAATGTATCCATCAACCAGTAAAATCAAACAATAAACTGATGCATGCTGGAGTTCCTCAGGGATCTGTTCTTGGACCAATGCTCTTCAATATATATACGTCGGATTTCCCCAACCTGAACAACTGTGATATTGCCCTATTTGCTGACGATACGTGTATTTATTCCTCAGATGTAATCGGTTTCAATGTTGAAACTAATCCACAATCAGGATTAAATGCTGTCGAAGCGTATTGTAGTAAATGGAAAATTAAAATTAATCCTACAAAGACTCAAGCTATTTTTTATACACGTAAAAGGAAAGCTTGTTTACTTCCAAGTAACAATCTTCAAATCAACGGTGTACAAGTCGAGCGGAAGTCGAATGTAAAGTATCTTGGCATTCACTTAGATAAACGTTTAACATTCAATCTTCACATTCAGGAAGTCAAAAAAAAAATTAATGTTACTATAAGGATCCTTTACCCATTCATTTGCAGAAATTCAAAATTGAATGATGCCAATAAATTATTAATTTTTAAAGCCATTTTCCCAGCAATTATATTATACGGCTCTCCTGTTTGGGGCATGTGTGCAATAAGTCATCTGCGCAAATTCCAAATAGCACAAAACAAACTGCTCGAAATGATGCTTAATCTTCCCTCGTTTTTTTCAACAAAGGAATTACATATAATGGCTAATGTAGAAATGGTTACAAATAGAATCGAAAAACTTTATCGCCAATATACTCGTAATATCTCTTGCTTATCGTCCGATAATGACTTGATTTCCAGTTTAGCCTCATGAGAGTATGACTTAATTATTTTGAATTTATTTATATATTCACTTGTTAATTAATTATTTATTTAATTGTTTGTTTTCTTATTTATTTATTTATTGAATTATTTATTTATTAATATATTTCTAATTTAGTTATTTATTTATTTAATTATCTATTTATTTATCTATTTATTTATTAATTTATTTATTTATCCATTTATTTAGTTGTTCCTTTGTTGTTATTTATTTTTCGTTGTTACTTATTTATTTCTACGTTTATCTATTAATTAATTTATTTATTTATTTGTAATTTACTCATATTGTCACTCAATGTTATAATTGCTTGAAACCAAGTGTTGTAACCACTTCTCTCTTCCTCGCTGAGACATAATGCTATCCTATCTTTAATGAAGTTTTTAATGGCTTTTCCTTAAAATTATTAGTGTAAGTTACTTTAAACCAAATCTCTATAAAATGATAATTGTATCTAAAAGACTGTAAATTTGTGCCACAATAAATATCTATCTATCAAGTATTTAATAAGCTTCGACAAAAAAACAGGGCATTAGTGTCTCCTGGAGGGTTTGAAAAATGTGTTTAAAGATTAGCTTTTAGAGAGTGTGTATGGAAATTTAGAATCCATTTTTTCAGACGTTCTGGTGTAACTAATGTTATTTTCTCTTTCATCTTTTCAATGATTGTACAATATACCTACGAGTATATACATATAATATATGGATACTTGGTAATGTAGGTATATTACAATTTCATTTTGTTTTTTTCTATCTTTTCTACTATTAGTGTTTATATTTTTTTTAAAGGGTGGGGTGACACCCATTATTTTGAAAATTATTTGTAATAAAGCCCTTTAAAGCGGCATTAAACACTGTTTTAATACTTTATGGCATAGAAGGCATAAAATGTTACTGATATGTACTATTTCTACAATAAATTTAAATTTTGTTATAATTTAAGTTAATTAATTGTACTTGAATATGTGAATTCATATTTGAATTCGTATGAAATAAATTTCAATTAATCAACCGAAAGATTTAAAATCGAGACTTACTTGGATCTTCCTTCTTTACACTTAGTTCTAGTTCCATTTATACATCAGTTCAGTGTCAGTAACAAAATTTATTACATCGGCTCTTTTATTAGATAATAGCCTGAAGGAAACCTTTTCACGAACAACTTAGCTGAAAGAAATCCAGTCGACAAAAGGAATCACCAGTTCATTAGGTTTTTGGAAACTCTTATCAACAGACATGAAGAGGTACTCTGCCAGAAAAAGCATTTAAAAAAGTTTATCCAAAGGCTAGAAGGAGACTATGTAGTAGTGCAGAAGAAAAATATGTTATGTCTATTGGTAAGATTGTGGATGCTCTATGGCATCTCCAAAATCACACCACAGGCTACTACCACCTCTACAATAGAAATGCTTCCGAGAAAAATTAATGGTGCAGAAGGATTTCCGAACTAGGACCAACAATTTCGTATTTTAAGGAATACGAACATTTTGTCGCTCTAGATGGTGCCACTTTATTGGCCTGTATAAGTGTAGATAGTTATTGGTGGACAGAATATCAACAAGGGTTTTAGATTTAAGCTTGTTGTTGGGCTACGTACATATTAGTTAAGGATGGTTTGAGAAGGCGAATTGATAAAAGATGGAGTAGTTCTTACAGAATTGGTGTGCATCGCCGTTTTGAAAACTGTTGTATGGAGAACATTTGAACGGGAAATGAACACATAAAAGCATTATTTAGGTAGTTAAGGCAATAAACACCTTCGCTGTGAATTATCTATTCCTGGCTTGGAACGCTCGTTAACTTATCAAATTATCATATAATATGTACATTAAAAACCATAAGACGTTTTTTCTTCATGTTGCTAGGACTAAATTCTGTAAGCGAGTTGTAACTTTTTTTACAAGGCTTCGTGATGTTGTCATAGTATAACTAGCTTTTAACCAATAATACAGTTGATTTTATGTACTTTTATTTTAAAGAAGGAACTAAGCAGAAGTCAGAGTAAAGTCGAGTGGAAGCTGGTAAAAAAACCAGAGGGGAAACAGTGAAAGCCTGTAGAAGTCCAGGCATACGCCAGTGAAGGCCAGATATAAATCAATAAGCAGACAGCCAGAGCCGAAATATGTTTCCTCTTTCAAGTATTCCCATGTTAATCCCCTAAATATGTATCTTACTTTCTCATGATAGGTTCCTAAAACATCATCCAGAAGCTCAAGGGATTCCAAAATGGTATACGTTTCAGATCAATCCGTGACATTTGACATCTTTTAGATTTTGTTTCGATATCAATTTCCACCCTCCAAAGTATGGGCGAGAATCGTAAGTCTTGCGTTTAAATCTTGTTTAATAAAGTGATGAAAGCCGAAAAAGAGCCCTTGGTATGTGGCTGATACATCCGAATAAGAGCAGCAAAGAGCCTTCGTAAGCTCCCAGCTCAAATATATCGAAGAGCCCCGCTATAGGAACAACATTCATTGTTCTACAAGAAAGCGAACTGGCAGACAGCCTTAAGAACGCAGAAAACATTATCACTAGTACAATAGATGTGTTTAAGCAACACTTCCAGCAGCCACTTAATAGGAATCACCTCTACCTTAGCGTCGAGCTTGTTGAGTTTTAGAGGTTAAGCAAGGTCAATGACTCTCGAGAAGTTCTCCAGAGGAGTCCTGAAACTAAAGGATCCTCACCCCCATTCCTTCTTCATTTTCCTCCTTCCTTCCCACTCCTTTCTACTCAAGTGGATTAGCCTGGCTGAGAGCCCAGTATATTTAAAAATAACTCAGTCGTGAACGGAGTGTCCGCGACCTCCGCATTGGCTAGTATTTTCTGCATGCAGCAGATCCCTGTACATACGGACCTCCCTTTTTTCGCCAAAGCCACGTACAGCTTATCGCTTTTGCCGATCAAAAGCCTCTCAAACATTATACAAAAGGTTTGTTTTTTTTTAAGAACTTAACACTCACGTGGGTATGACTACACTTATGATGCCGGAGCGCGTGTTAAGTTTTTCGGAAAGTGGGAAAGAAAGAGGAGGAAAATGTTGGAGCTCACTGGCTATTTCGCTCCATGGCCATGGGTGGCATCCAACATTTAATGGAAAGACTAAATTATTATTGTAAATTGCTTTTTACAATTATTATTGTATTGCTTTTGTATTTCAGGCAACCATTCATCTCACGAAATTTTAGTTGCCTAAAAAAGGTTTCGCCGGGAGCGAAGTTCGAAGTTGTGGCTAAGTAGAATATCCCTAGCAGATGTAAAACCAGCAAATGGATCCCAGCTGAATCCTCCTCAGCTGGAGGAATTAAGGGCCTCTTATAGATGCGCGCTAATTGTGGTCAATAAGGAATCATTTAACCCTCTGGCGCGGATTAATTCGTTTCGGATTCGAGTTCATAACCCTAAAGGTTTACTAGAAGGATGAGTTGGATACTGATGAGCAACCTCCTCCTCCATTATGTAAACGAAGCAGGAACCGCAGTCTCAGATCTTGGAGCGTCGACAGCCTTTCCTGAAATTTATAGCGACGACTCCAATCTTTCTGATGTGGCAAGCCGACGATCTCCGCCTCTGGGACCCTGTTATAACTGGAAACTAACAAGGAAACAAAATGAAATCCTCAGCTCTGGGCATATTTTCAGAATCGGAGGACTCAAATGACAACGGTGGTGGAGGCCTCTCTGGTTGACACTCTAAAAAGACCACAGCCAGAGTCATTCTGCGTATATTCAAATACGCAGAAGATACTATCATTCTAATCCAGTAACCATGGATTGTGGAAGGCGTGGTTCGTGAGCTTGGGATCCTTGAATACGTTCTCTTTCTATATAAGAGACAAAGGTAAGATCAGAAATTGTTCTGTTTTTCTCTTACTTCCTAATCTCAGCGAACCCCGATATAACCGGTGCTATATTGGATACTGCCAAAACTCAAAATACAATATTAAACATCTCAGCTCTATCATAGTGTTGTCACTGGACACTCTCTTATAGGCAAGCATGCAAGAAGGCTTGGCATTTTTACAAACGACTTTTTCAGAAGCTGCATGTACGAGGAGGAGGAGAAGACAGTCCTCCACCCAGTAGGTGGCCAGCTCCTTCCAAAGAAGAAAACTCCACTTAGAAGGCTTCTTCTACAATAACTTAAGCAATCGAAAAAATATAAACGTTAACAGTCTCTTACGCTTGGTCTGAAGATAATATTGGTTCCAAAAATTGAAGAATCACAGATCCAATGGGCCAATAGGCCTAAGTGTGTTGCTTTTTTTCCAACAGCCACTCCTACCTAAAATAATAGAATAGGAATCAGGTAGAGAAAGTTATAAGGCGAGAAAGTTTCAGTCAATAAGCCGTTCCCCTCCTAGTATAGAAAAAATTGCTTCAGCTATAAAAAGCTAAAGAACAACAGGGACGACAGGTCCGATAAAATTTGTACAATTAATAAAATTATAATTATTATTGTTGTTAATGAAGGCCCAGTATTTCCTAATAAAGTTATTAATAAATGAACAGCAATTATATTAGCTGTTAATCGAACTGCAAGTGTTCCGGGACGTATAATATTTCTGATTGTTTCAATATTGATCAGAACAATCCTATGTATACTAGGAATTATCGATACATATCCCTAGTTATTGTTACATAGAAGATCATCTCCAATGAACGAGTACAATATTATGTGAACGTCTCAAACCGGCCTGGAGCATACTCATTGGAACACACGAGTATTGCTTTCGGTTCGGCAGATCAATGATTGGCTATCGACCAAATTTATACACTTACATTGAGAAATTCTTGCAAAGTCCAGCGAAAGAAATGTAACAGAACGCTCTTTCGTTGAACTCTCTAAAAGAAGAAACCGATAGTAGAAAATCTTCAGGCTGAGCAAATCAACTTAATTCGCTATGCTCAATAAAGATCGGTCTAAAATCCAGTTCAAAAAGTAGTACAAGCCCAAGTTCCAGCCCCTGCTAAGGGCATTCTTATTGTTCAAGAAGTCTTAGAATCGAAGAATCTTTGATTTCGCAAACTAGTCTGAAAGGATTCTCGTTTCTCAAAAATTATAAATATAATTTCAACTAGTAGACGGCATCTTGACTAGAAATATCAAATAGAAAATGTTTGCTTTTATCCTGATTTCTTCGAAAACATACGTATATAAGAGTATTTATGTAATTATAATAACTGCAGTTTTGTGAAAAGCGAAAGATTCATAATTAATTACACAGATTTCTGCCTGAGTACTCAAAGTACACCTCCCATGACTATAGGAACTCAACAAAAAGAACAAAATATAATTTTCGGACATACATCTGATGACTATGTAAAGTTCGAGATACGTTATGTATACGTAATTCATAATAGACAAAAGAAGATTATTAAAAATGTATAAACGGTCACATTCGGTATGAGCTGTATGGTATATCTACGTGTATCTGTACGAGTCCAGAGAAAAGAAGACCGACCGATACAGATTTGATATCATGCTTGTTATGTACGTGATGTGGATAAATATGAGTTTTTCAGATGTGGACATTATGCTTCATGAATCATTTCTCACATTAACTCCCCGACTATGTTTTTGTTTGAGAAAAAAGAAAAAAAGAAACGCCGTATCTCCAGGTTGCTCTGAGGCGGTTTTATTTCAGTGAAGACGACTCACTGATAGGTACACTCTGTAAGGTTGAAGGAAAACTTTTCTCTAAAAGATAAACACCAAACAAGCATAAGGAAAAGTGTCAAATTTATTTCATTTTGCAGCGTCGAGATTACGACATTTCTTATGAACTGTGTGCGCCTTTTCTTATTTTTGAAAACTTTGCAAAACATTATAGCGTCACCTTTTGGGCAAAACTTTTGTTCCAATATTGGAAAATAGATTGCCACTATGAGGTGAATATTAATAGATTTTTAGTCATGTTGCTATTAGAAATTAGACGTGCATAGAGTAGTGTAAAGTAGATGACGCGCTTTCGGATCATATACCCAGTCTAAACAACCGTCACTTCAGTCTTTGAATAGCAATAACTAGAAGATCCTGAAATTTTTTTTCATTTTAATTTATTGTGTTGATTCTGAACAGAGCTCTTGCTCATGAACACTAAGCTCTCGGACTACAACTGCCAACTTCTTATAACTGCCGCAGAAGACCTGGGCCAAGTGTCCCGTAAAAGTGTCAACGTAAAAGTGGTGCTTGGTGATCTTCATTCCAACATTAGAGAGGAGAGCACATTTAATAACACCCCATGCTTCGCACATACAAAACTTCATATAACATTATATCTGAAAACAGATTAAACCCGATTCCCAATTAACTTAAACATAGCCGATCTAAAATCACATGACCAGATTAATTATATTGCAATATACGGAAGACAGACTTCCGCACCTTCCGACCAAGACTAAATCGAACCACAAATCCAAACAGTAAAACACCGAGAAATAACTTCTACATAGATGGATCTAAAACTGATAGCGGGGTGGGTGGCGGTGTTTTCTCATATGACCTAAATCTAAGCCTCTCCTTCCGTTTTCCAAATCACTGTAGCGTGTTCCGGTCGGAAATTTTGGCGATTAAAGAAGTTCTGTCCTGGCTGAAGAAAAACGTGATATCTGCTAAGGATATCTGCATCTTTTCGGATAGCCAGGCCACTACAAAGTCATTGGACCCAGTCTCATTAAATTCTAGAACCTCCCTTAACTGCCGCACATCTCTTAGGGAGATGGCAGAGCAGTTCAATCTTCACCTATGTTGGGTGGCGGGCCATAGAGACATTCCAGGGAATTGTAGTGCCGATGAACTCGCCAAAATTGGAACCACCCTACCTATGTATTCAAACGGAAAAGGGTAGCATCGGTATACCAATCGCTACGTGCCAAATAATAAGCTGTATGCCAACAAAAGAACAGGCCTTAGACTCAACAAGGGATATAGGTTGGCCGAGGAGAAAGTAAATTCGGGGAGGAGACTTGTAGCACTTATATGAAAAGGTAATCGATTGACATTTGGTGACATAGATTTCTAAGCACTTCTTGATGCACCAGGTGGAAAAACTATTAAGATTGTAAAATATATGAAAAATATGAAGATAAAGATAAGGATAAAAAGATAGAAAAATAAAAGATTTCGATAAAAGATTTTTCGATAGAAAAATAAAACCGTGTCATCTCATTATCTAATAACTTACCGTTTTCTCTTACAAGATCTATTTCAAGGAGGCTGGAATCATGTTGTTAGGAAATGGGTTTAAAAAATTTGGTATCATCAGCATAGAGAGAAAGTGTTGCTTGTTGAATGACCCTTTCAAGATCGTTAATAGTTAGGATGAAGGGAAGTGGACCTAGGTGACTATCTTGTGGAACACCTGAAAGCGGCCGATAGGACAGACTTGAAACGAACACTATAAAAACTCTTATCAAGATAAGAAGATATCTATTTTAGTAAAATGGGTTCAAAGCCCATGACCGACAATTTGAACAGGATTAGTTTATGAGATATCTTGTCAAAAGCCTTACTAAAATCAGTTGTTATAACGTCAACTTCTTTACCACTTTCTAAGGCTGAGAGAACAGAGGACACGAGTTCGACGAGGTTAGTGGTAATTGATCTACGTTTCAGAAAACCGTGTTGATTAGGGGAAAAAAGCGATTTGCACTGGAAGCTTAAGGCTTCGTACAAAATGCTTTCGAGGAGTTTGGGTATATGTGCAAGTATAGGTGTTATGAAAGAAGACTTCCATATCTGTGGAAATTCACCTTGAGAGAGCGATAACTGGAAGAGATTTGAAAGGGGGTGGAAAAGTGTTGAGGAACTCTTTTTAAGGAATATGGGTGGAAGGCTATCTCGGCCGGGTAAGTATTCATCTCTAAGTTGTTGTAATTTGTTTTTTGTTACTGTATAGTCAAAACTTTAAGAAATAGAGGGGCTAATGGGAAATTAAGTAGATATTTGAAATAACGGAGATCCGGTACCAAGGAATTATCGGCAAAAGATTGCTTAAAAAAAGTAGCAAAAAAGTTGGCTATGGTATGC
This sequence comes from Volucella bombylans, assembly GCA_949129095.1. Lineage (NCBI taxonomy): Eukaryota > Metazoa > Arthropoda > Insecta > Diptera > Syrphidae > Volucella > Volucella bombylans. The sequence goes on along the minus strand of OX422140.1, from coordinate 185,258,391 downwards.
GGATCTGTTAATGATGTGTTTTCGTGTGAGAAGGATAGACGAACACCGTCAGTTTTTTTTGTAATTAACGAATTGAAAGAAAGACTTAGGATCGTTTATAAGCCTTGATTGCGCACTATCAATGTATCGTTGGTAGGTAACGTTATAAAGCTTGGCGAATTGAAGGTATGACCCGAGATAGTTTAAATATTCAGCACAAGAATTGGATCGAAGGAAAACTGCCCATAATTTGTTTCACTTGGTACGCAAAGAGAGAAGTTTACGATTATACCACAGGGCGCGAAAAAAGGACATAGAGAAAAATAGAATTTGTAAAAGATAGAGAAAGCAATTTTTTGTTTGACATATTGGCGAAATTAAGAGAGCACTTGCATTAATTTTGCGGAAATTCGCTTTATGAAAGTCGTAAGAAGAGACAGGTGCAGATGGGGATGGCCAGATAGGAGAGTGGTGGAAAAGAGAAAGAAGAAGTGGTGGGTGAAATTTATCAATAGTCGATAGTGAAAGGGGCAGAGCGAGACACAGGAGTTTATGGGGTCAGTGGTAAAAATGAGGTCTAATTGCCTTGGCATAAGGAGGGTCTCCTCTATCACCACCTACTCTGTACATATTCATCTCCCACCCAAAGAAGAAAACGCCAATTAGGAGTTTTTTCTACAATAACTTAAGCGATCTAAGCAATATAGACGCTATCAGTCTCTTACGATTCGTCAGTAGCTCAAATTGGTTCCAAGTATAGGAGAATCACAGATCCATGTGGTATCACAATGAGCCTACTGGCCTAAGTGGGTTGGTTTTTCAAAAGCCACCCTTACCTAACTCATCCTAGCCTAGTTTTGCGTTATGAAGAATGCATGTATATATGTCGAGTGAAATGTATTCACAGTACGATGAATAGAGGGCTTAGTTAGTTCGTTAAGAAGAACAAAAAAATTAAGTAATCTTTTTTCATAGATACTTTGTGAATTGAAGACCGATTTTTGAAATAAAGGTGAACGATACAGAAGCCATTCTTTGGTTAGGTATCAGTATGATGGAGTCGTTCGCAGATCTCCGTAGAGAACAGACGTGCTTCGGCTTTACGTAAAGTAAAGAAAAAAAAAAATTGTGAATTAGATAAAATTTAGTTCGCTGACTCGGTAGCCGTGCGGTTAACGCCGTCATTCAGTGAATAGTGGGCCACGGGTTTGAGCCCAGGCAAATCTTGGAACTTTTTTTTTTTTTATTTTTTTTTCCGCAAAGTGTGGTTACAAATAAAAATACAAATACAAAAACTAATTAAGCACATCACGTGATGGATGGTGGAGAGCGCTCCGCTCTTCCCATAACGGGAGTGGAAAAGGCAAAAATTGGGTTGCCGGTGCCGTGGCGAAAGCCATTAAAAGGATGAGAAGTTTGTAAAACCCTCTAAATCTCACAAAAAAAACGAATAAATGCCGTTTTAACGGCTGATGAGGTTAATTATGAGGGGGCGATAATAACTTTGCCTCTCTAGCGGCATCCGAGTCGGAAGATGAGGATGAGCAAATACCTGACATAACCAGCAGCATACAAAAGCTGGAAGAAAAAGTGTTTGTTATTAAGCAAAAACAAGCACCACGCAGGCAGAGGGAGCAATTAGAAGTAGCGATCTCCCAACAACAAACCCAGCAGCAGCAGAAACAACAACTGCAGCAAACAAAACAGCAGCAGCAGAAACAACAGCAGCAGCAGCAACAACAACAGCAGCAATAACAGCAGCAACAACAACAACAACAACAGCAGCAGCAGAAGAAGAAGGAGAAGGTACCTCCTATCAATACCTATAAATTAGAGGTAAGTGCAACCAAGGACCTAGGTAAGTTGGTCATTATTAACAATTTTAACATTAAGAGATTGGGGAACGATCGTCATGCCATCCACTGTAATACAGTGGAGGGCTACGCGAAAGTGAAAGAGCTCCTAAAAGAAACGACGACGGAGCACTTCTCATTCACACCGAAGTGTGAAAAGCGGCAATCGATGCTTTGTCCGAAGATATTCTTACAACTACAGTAAGACTCGATGGACACGCTTCTCCGCAACCTTGACTAGAGCGCTCTCCTCGAACACGCTCCACAGACCGTCCAATAGGACTTTGTCAAACGAGGAGATCGATAATTACCTAAAACAAATGGACGAGACAATTAAACAAACTATGGACACTACAATACCGCGGTATCGACTTACGACTAACGAAGACCTGTTCCGCAATCCTACTATTGACGCACTGCACCGACAGAAAAGTAGACTTCTGACAAGACTTAAAAACTTGTACAGACAGTTAACTGACCGACAAGACCCGGAGATTAGGACACTCAAGTCGTCGATTAAAAATATTCAAACGCTAATAAAAGAGAATTACAGAATCTCTGTAAGTTTGTATTGGAACAACAAGGTTCCGGCTGTAAACACCAGCAACCCGAATATGTTCCCGCAAATAAACAAACTATTTTGGGAGAAAAAATCAAAACGACCTTCAGTGTCTTAAAATAGCCCGGACAACAGACAACGAACGGTTACTGACAATAGCAGGTATTGATCCAAATGAAGCCGCTGACGATGACGACTTCTTTGTGATCGAGGATCCGCAGGAGAAGGTTGAGACCATAGGGGCGACTTTCCAGGAAGCATGCAAGGCCATTGATATCATTGGCCCTAATTATGACCTGGACAATCGCGTCTTGGCGCACAACTGCTACATTCGAAATGAAATAGAGGATTGGCGATCCGACGGCTCTGGTTTCACCCGGTTTAGCGACGAAAATATGGCAAATAATGTCTTTGCCAGAGAGGGTGACCTACTCCCGTTCATTTTGAAGGAAGGACTTCATGAGATCTTCGACACAATCAGAGTTAAGAAATCAGTGGGGACCGATGGTATTCCGAACATCGTGCTTCGACATCTTCCTCAAGAAGCGGTGGACATTTACACCACCCTGTTTAATAATGCAATGAATAATGCACATTATCCAGCGCATTGGAAAACGGCGGTGGTTCAACCTATCCCCAAAAAGGGAGAGGATATATCCAATCCGGCGAATCTCCGGTCGATAAGTCTCCTTCCGAATATCAGTAAGGTTTTTGAAAGGGTAATCAATAGAGCTCTGACTAGGTGAGTTGAGGACAAACATATAGTTCCGGATAATCAATTCGGTTTCAAGGCGGGACATGATATCTCACATGCCGCGTCTAAACTGGTGTCCGATATCCAATGGAATAAAGGCAAAAAACAATGTACTGGTGCCTGCCTTGTTGACGTGGAGAAGGCTTTCGACACCGTATGGTTAGAGGGTCTTTTCTATAAGCTGACTAGGCTGGATATCAGTAAACCACTCTTATACATTCTTTATAATATGCTACACAACAGACAGTTTATCGTGAAAAATGGTGATGTGACTTCTGTTGGAATATTCCAAATTAAAAATGGTCTTCAGCAAGGCGCGGTCAATTCGCCGATCCTATTCAAAATTTATACAAACGACTTAATAGGTTCACTTCCCCATACTATTGCGTACGCAGATGATTTGGTAGCGTACAGATCAGGTCCAAAAATCGAGGTTATTAATACTCTCTTGCTTGCTGGCTTGTCTTAGGGCTTGTCTTCGCTTGTACAGAACACTAGAGTCGGAGTACAATAAATTTTATTCTAATGAGGTCCTTTACAAGAGGGCGAACCTAATACGAGTGGATAACTTCGTAATTAAGCTGACTCGAAGGCACATTGCAAGAGCAATGACCTCGACGAATAACCTGATATCTGGGGCTTACTACCCTATTTACCTTTCCCACCAGAGTGTGAGCTCTGACGTCTTCGTTCCACTGGAAGCATTCCTCTACCTAGGTCAGATAGGGTTGATCCAGGATAGATCAGCGGTTCCGTTAATCTTCCATGTCGCTCGGACAGCTGGGGATAGGCGAGTCAACTACAACAGAGACGTCGCACACGGCAGAGTGGATCGTCTCAGGTTCAGTAGGGCGGTGGGGAATCGCGATAAGAAAGATGTCGTTCGGCAGCACCAGCATTTCTGGTGGCTAAATGAGGGAGAAGATGTTTCGTCGTCGTTTCCGGAAATTACGGACCAGCCGCACTAATGAGGCAGAGCTGACCAATCTATTTGCTCTGTGAATCGCGATGGCCAGCTTACATAGGTTTAGGTTAGCACTTAAGAAATATATACATATATTAGTGTATACAAAGGTATATACTAATATATGTATATAATTGTGTATAATGTTTATGTGTGTATGTGTGTATTGTGTGTGTAGGATTAGGTAGACTAAGGTTTATTTTAAGTTAGATATTAAGTTTTTTATAAAAAATAAAAAATTACATCCATAGGCTAAGTTTTTTGTTAACAATTTGTTCTTAGCCCTAAGTATACAAAACAAACATTCTAAATAAAATGTAAATGAAGTCGAAAGACATCGATATAAGAATTTAGAGTATTGTTAAGTAATTTTAAGCTAGCATTTAAGCATTTTTTGTTAGTATGTAGGAGTTTATGATTAGGTAAATAAAATGCATTTAAAACTAAAACTAAACTATCAGTATGATGGTTTGTTGTACAATGCTGACTATAACAAATGTTAAGGTACTGTCAAAAATGGTAATCTGGCTTAAAGGTTATCTGTAGTAACTTGTTCTGTGGGATCAGTGCAATCAGACAAAAAACCTTGCATGTTGCTTTTACCGAAATTTCTCAGTTTTTCGAAGAAAAATAAGTAAACGCTTTAGTGATAAGATGCTTACAGTACCGGCACCCACTACATCAGCGATATAAATCTGCAGTCTGAAGTGAGCGTAGGCTGGTAACTCAAAAGTAGTGCTCCGCTTTGTCACCATCACATTCGCAGCAAGTTTCGCAGGATGTTGTGCCATTTATGCGAACACTCTTAGTTGTTTACCAAAAGCGTAGCTCCCGTCACGACGATAGAAATCTGATGACGGACAGCAGCGAATTCGCTTACATCTTAGAGACGTCAAAAATCATGCGCTCGAGATGCCGTCAACTTTGAGAGTTATTACATCTGCAGTTATCCTCATACGAAAGCCAACTGTAAATGGAGGCTCCAATTGAGGGCAAAGGCAGTCCTAACGCAACAAGGTTGCGGAGAAGCATGTCCATCGAGTCTTACTGTAGTTGTAAGAATATTTTTGGACAAACTCCTCCAATTCCGCAATTTCGTTAGGAACTGTAATTTCGGTGCTAAAACCGCAATGGTCGCTGTCATACACGAATGTGCGCAGACAGTTTAGCGTTTGTAAATTCGTACCTGCCAGTCGTATACGTTCGTCGTACAGCAGTAGATCCAAATAAGACCCGCCTCTGGGAAACGACGGCTTATCCGTCGCTTTAAGACCGAGTCTGTACATGACATCGTGCTGACCCCACCAATCGAGTAGTAGGTTCCCTCTAGTATTTGGCAAATTATTTCCCTAATCGCTGTGTCTAGCGTTGAAATCCCCGCCGATTATAAAATAATTCTCCCCCGATTCCAGCCTCAGAAGTCGAAAAAGCGTGTCGAGCTCTGTAATGAATAGGGTGGATTGTGAAGTATCAGGTGCATAAACAGAGGCCAAGTACAGCCGCTTTCCACTGCGGAGCGGGATGTACACGACGACTGCCTCCAACACCCGGAACCTGCGCAACACGCCCTTGTACACTCTGTGAAATTTTATACCTTCTTTAATGAAGATCGCGACACCGCCTCCACGTTTGGATCTGGGCCGGTTTCTTCTTCTAACGATATAATTATTGTACTCCAGTTTGCGCTTATCGGTTAGCTTAGTTTCGCTAGCGAAAAGCACATCAGGAGTTTGGTCTTGTAGCAATTTAAACATTGCGGCTCTTCGTTCAATCCTAATCAGTGAATTAACATTCACCACAAGGACCTTCAAAGTTTGCTCCACCATGTGCGTACCCATTACGACATGTGTTGCGTTAGGCCCGGCAGCAGCGCGTAGATCTGGTCCACCCGCTTGGCCTGTTCTTGAACCTGCTTTTGCAGCTGAGCCATCTGCCCTTGGATTGCGAGCAAGATGGCCAGCATGTTAGGTGCAGCTTCCGTTGTTCTCGGCGTTGGCGCCGGAGAAGCAACAGTCGCTTGCTGTACCGTAGCCCCCCCACCTGACGCCATTTGGGCGTAGGAAATTTGGGACGTGACGGCTGGTGTTTGAAACCTCACAGGTGAACGTTTGACCTCCACTTTCTGCTGCCGAGCCAGTTTTGCTTTCTTAATGTCAGCGAACTTAGGACAACCCCGATAGTTTGCGGTGTGTCCCACATTTCCACATAACACGCACGAGAGCTGCGACCTATCGGATGCTCCGTCAACACCCAGAGGACATTCTTCGGAACTGTGGTTCTTAGCGCACTTCACGCATCGAGGCTGCATTTGGCAGTTCGACGCGGCGTGCCCGAACCTCTGGCAGCGAACGCATTGTATAACGCCTTCGCTCCTTTTTAGTTTTTCCCAGTGAACCACCTGGTAGTCTAGGACATTGATACTCCTAAGACTATCCAGACGGCTTTCGGGACTGAGTTTCACCAGGAAGAACGGCAGACTCCGTTTCTCCCGCCTAGCTCTAGCTGTGGTAAATGGCTTTACCCCTACAAACTTGAGTCCTTCGCACTCCTTCTCTTTGAGCAGTGCCAGGATCTCCTCAGGATCAGAAGACGGTTCCAACCCCTTCAGCAGCATAGATTGCCGCTTTTCACACTTCGGTGTGAATGAGAAGTGCTCCGTCGTCGTTTCCCTTAGGAGCTCTTTCACTTTCGCGTAGCCCTCCA